>CM074668.1:7500-257500 GCA_037349125.1 Eucalyptus regnans | reverse complement strand
AAGGGCATATGCTCTTGCACAACAAGCCTTTTCGAAGGAGATCTCCCACCTAGTTTGATCTAGTTCTTCTTTGGAGTCATCCGGTAGTGCGGCGAATTAGGGATCGAGACCCTCAAAGGAGTTAATTTGATAAGTAAATCCTCCAAGATGACGTCGCTAAATGCTTTTAACAAGGCTGAAGAGTCTCAAGAATAGGAATAACAACTTGTTGATCATCTTTCTCCACAATCATCTACATCTCTTCATGTTTATGGATGGTTAGCATAACGCCCATACTCTGCTTTTTAGGGGCTTGGGGAGTATTACTCTTCGACTTCAAAGTAATCTTTCTTTTCCCATACAATTGCTAAGTGGAAAAGAAGTAGAAAATTTGTTTACAACTAAGTTTGGAGTGGTGATTTGGCTCTCAACTTTGTTTCCTCTTTTTTCTTGATTCTTTTGGACAAATATTTTTAGCGTTAACAAAAAAAAGTGATTTAAATTTCATTCAATAGAAAATACTCAACCCTCTAAACCCTTGGCGCAAAAAACCTCAAAGATGATCAACTTACCTAAGAAAACCAATTACTCAATTTACCTAAAATAATTTTCGACCAAAAATAAATTTACTACAAAAATAAAAAATTCAATTTTTTTTTTTTAAATTTTACAAATTGTAAAAGTTATCCGCATCAGCGCTAGAGCTGTTAAACGGGTGGGTCGGGTCGGGTTTGGGTCGGGTCATTAATGGTCTGACCCAAATTGATCCATTAACTCATTTATGACCCATTTATGTCTAATGTAAATTTTCCGACCCATACCCAACTCATACCTGACCCAACCCATATTAATAAAATATTTTCATATTTAACCAAATTTAGAAAAACTTATTCCTATGTTTTTTTTTTTAAGATTATATTACTAAAATACTTCTAAGCTTATTTCTTATATATATATATATATATATATATATATATATATATATATATATATATATATTTAAAATGGTATTGCTAAAATAGTTTTATACAACACAAATTTAATGGACAATTTTTATAATGTTTAAATAATTATTTTAAAAAATTGAATTTTAATTATTTTTATTTTTTAAAAATTAAATTTTTAATTATTTTTATTTTTTAAATATAATTTTCTTTTTTGTTTTCTTCTTCTTGGCTGGCCGCCAGCCACGACGATAGCCGCGGGCCGACCACAGGCGAGCCTCGAGCTCGCCTGGCTCACCGATGCTAGTGAGCTCGAGGCTCGCCAGATCGACGAGGCTTGAGCCTCGCTCGACATCGGCGAGGCCTCCGCCTCGCCAGATCCGGCGAGCTCGAGCTCACCCCTCGCCTGATCTGGCAAGGCCTGTGGCGAGCTTGAGGCTCGCTGGCGTCGGGTGAGCTTGAGTTCGCCCCTCGTCGGATCTGGCAAGGCTTGACCCTCGCCCAACGCCGGTGAGTTCGAGTCTCGCCAGGCGTCGACGAGGCCTCCCCCTCTCCAGATCTGGCGAGCTCGAGCTCGCCCGACACTCGTGAGCTCGAGGCTCGCCTGGCCGGTCGTCAGCCATTGCCGTGCTGGCCACCGGAGGAAGAAGAAAGAAAAAAAAAAGGAAAGAAAAAAGAAAAAAGAAAAAAATAATAATTGTAATTTTACCACCTCTAATAGGGTAGACTAGAGAATGGGTATTTTTAATGGGTTGGTAAATGGGTCTTAAATGGGTACAGAGTAAATTCATTTAAGACCCATATATTTTAGTCATTTTATTTTTAAAACCTATCATGGGTGTCTTGGAAAATAAGGCCTGGCCCATTAACGATCCATTTAAGCAAACATGGGTCCATAAATGGGTTGTGCAACCAATTTAACACCTCTAATCAGCATTGGTTATGCTGTATATGATGACTGGCGTTTAAGTTAGCAACTTCCAGCAAAAATTGGCAAGAATGACTCAATTAGTAAATTGTTAAAAGTTTTAGGATTAAATTGACTGTCGTGATCTCACCTCGGATGAACCACCTAGGATTTGGCTAATGGACTATTAAGTCTAAACTTAGCTTGGGCTCTCCCAAGCCCATACCAATTCGCGACTTAGGTTCAAATATTTAGCATGCAAATGAGTTTTCGATTAGGAGTTGCCACTAATATATTTTTGGTGGGTTGATTAGAAACCCAAATAAAGTAACGAGAGATTTACTTTACTCATACGAACTAGAGATTGTGAGTTTGGGAGCTTGGTTATGCTAGACTTCTCTAACACCCTTTCAATACATTTCCCTTTTATTTTGAAAAAAAGTATTTTGTAGGTAGCTTGAGTTGATTTTAATTTACTTTCCTAACATGTGAGGTGATCATGTGGGTGCGCAAACTACCAATTTAACACCTAAGAAAATAATGAATAAATTACAGGACTTACCTCATAGCAACGAAAGTATCTGCAATGTTAGATCAGAATTCACATCAGCAGTGCTAGATTTGATTTCTAATTAACACGCAATCACTTAATTTTTTTTAAGAATTTTCTCTTGTTTAATAAAATCTAATCTACATGCAATGCAATATAACCAAATGACCTAATTCTAATGATGGACAATTTTTAACTAAATGGATCTAGCAACAATCACTAAATGACATGCATTTCATGAACCTAATTCTATATGACGTGCACATGATATTTTTATTCTTTTAAAAAAGCATGCAATCTATCCTAGAGAATGAAATTAATTTACTCTAAAATAATTTTTTTGGTATTTTTCATGAAATTTGAAATTAAGAAAAATGCGAAAATTATCTATGCAGGTTAAGATATCATCCGACTTATATAAGGAATTAGGTTAGGCCAAATCCTGATTTAAACTAGAATTTTATCTTAACTTGGTAATCCTTAACCTAAAATGCAATCTATCTAAAGAATTTATCTAAACTTATAGTAAATTAGAAAATAAAACGTGCAATCTTATCCTAATATGTAATGACGTGCAAGGAAAGCCCTAACTCTATTTTTTTTTTTTATGAAATTCGAAATTAAAATTGTTACATGATTAAACGCACAATTTAAATTAATGAAACGAAAATCCAACTCACTAAATTAATGTTTTTTTTTTGGATTTTTTTTTTAAAATTCGAAATAATTAAATCTTCTATTCTAAATAGGGAAAATTCCAAATAAGGACATGAAGTTGACCAATTTTCTCAAAGAATGACTTGTAATGAACTTTGTATCAGATAAAGACCTAAATTGGACCCATTGTCTCAAATAAAGACTCGAAATAGTTGAATCAATTCCAAATAAGAACCCGAGCTTGCTGGTCAGCCAAATATTGCATGTGACATTTCCGATGACTGGAGTTTGGGCAATTTTGTCCAAAAAAAATATAGGGAAAATTAACAAATCCTAAAACAGAAACAAAAAAACCCTAGGTTTTCTACGGTCTCCCCGTTCCTTGTACCCAGCCTTTGCAAAGTCAAAGACCGAAGTTCTCCCCCTTTCTCATACCCATCCTCCGTAAAGTCAAAGACCCAAATTCTCCATTGGTTGAGGCATGAATTGAAAAACAAGAAGAAAACCATATGCTTCTTTCTTTGTTTACGGAGACCCAAATTCTCCACTAGTCGAGCAAGGCGAGGAGCGACGAGAATCGAGTCGTGATGATGACCAAGCATCGATTTGGTTGAGGAGCAGTGGGGGAGAAGAAAGAAGAAAACGTAAACATCTAAATGAATAACCTAAACTTAATTAATTTAGAATTTTCCTTTTTTTTTTCCAATCACAAATTTCTGACAAAATTGCCCATATTTTAATTGCCAGAAAAAGGTCTGCCGACGAACTAATCCTCAATAGAGATTAATTTGATAACTTTTGGTCCTTATTTGACACAAAATTCACTTCGGGTCCTTATTTAAAACAATTGGTCCACTTCGGGTCCTTATTTGACACAAATTTCATTTTTGGTCCTTATTTGAGAAAATAGATTTATTTCGGGTCCCTATTTGGAATTTTCCCTTCTAAATATGCAAAATAACCCGAAAACAAGAAATATTCTAAAATGAACCTAATCTAACTCAAATACGTTTTTTGGGTTTTCTTTTGTGGAAACAAAATCGATTTAAACAACACGACAGCAAATTAGATAAGATATGATTGATATCCATCTAATAAATTGACAAATTGTATATTGCGCATGAGATCGGATATGCCATTTTTTAACAAATCATGAATCGTATCTTAAGCATGAGATCGGATTGGCGATTTTTCCATGCGATTGCGAGTCATATTTCGAGCGAGTATTTCCTCATCAAATCCACAATTTGCGGTGTCATTTTTGTGAGCATTTACGAACAAGAAAATTCTAATTTTAATTGCAAGAACTCAAACAAAAAGGAAAATCTAGTGGTAACATGAGATCATATAGCATGCAATACTACAAAAGGAGAAAAAAATTGGAAGGAAATAGAACTAAACTCACATTGTCCATTGGAAGATTCGTCATCCTTGATTGCGTAGCTGTATTTTGGGGCTCAATTCGTACTGTCAAAATCTCTTTGATGTATCAACTCTCAACTCAATTGCAATAGGCTAAAGCTCCTAGATTATCTAATGTATGCAAGGAGTGAAGAACGTAAGAAATGCTATTAAAGATAGGCAATTCCATACCACTACTTTAGCTTACAATAATGGTTAAAATAGATATAATCAATACAATAAAAATTTAGTTTAATCTACCTTATCATCGGTTAGCCTTTCAAATTTCTCCTTGATCTTTGATGTTTTAATTGCCTTACTCTCTTTGCATCGACATGCACAGGAAAAAGTCAAAGGGTTAAATCGAATTTTAGGTTGAGCCACTTCTAAATGCTCAAAAGACATATCTGCACAAATTAGTAGAAATGGAGACGTCAATCGTGCAAAATGGAAATAATTGCACATTACGTATTAGTATTGAATAAAGAATAAAGAAAAGAATGCAAGTACTATATAGATAATAATGATGTGATAAGTATTAATGTTCATAAACTTTCATATAAAAAGATTAAATGGAAATATACCAGACAACCTTCAACGTACGTCTTATTATTATTATTCTTTCTTTTGGTTATCCACGTAGTCAAATGCTCAAGTAAAGCCAAATCCTAGTCATATTCTTTTTATAGTATTTAAATTTCTGAGGTACGACATATAACGCCCATCGACCACTCGACCCCAATTTGGGAATAGAAACACGTCGAAAGTATAAAACAAAAATGTCCGTATGAACTTTGCTCCATCATCTATCCCACGATCAAGCTTCCCCTCAAGCGTATTCATTGCAATTTTTCTCCTACCGGTAGAATTGAGATATTCATCCTCTAAAATCTAATAAAGCCTTATATTTTCCAATTGTTAACGGCTTGACAGGAAGGCCCATGATTAATGCCACGTCCATGGGAGTGATGGAAATCTCACCACCAGCAACTAGAAAGGCCTGCTTCCTAGAGCTCCATTCTTATCTATAAATGCCTTGTTGATGCTATAACTAGGCAAGTGTAGCAAACTTCCAAACCGTATCTTCTCTATTTTTCTACCCGCCTGGCAAAGGCGGGCAACGAACCTAGTAGACAAGGTAAAAGTATATGCATATTAACAAAAAAACTATGCTTGAAACATTTTTTTTCCCTCTGAGCAAATTTAGAACACATTTATGAACATCGATCAAATCCAACCACTTTCTAAATTTATTTAAAAGGTAGTGGCATAAAAATTGAAGTATTAAGCGAAGGCAAGAAGTCAGATGTCAAAAGGGCTCTTGACCTTCTTATGACTCTCATGCTCCTATCTCAAGTTCTAACTCCGTGCTCTTTTGCCTGGTGATCTCGTCCTAAACATTCTAAAAACACAAGAAACCATATGCAGATACTTACTACCTTGTCTACTAGGTTTTTGTTGCCCGCCTAGAGTTGTGATCAACCAGTTGCAATAGAGAGGGTAGGGTTTGGAAGTTTGCTGCGCATGCCTAATTATAGCATCAACAAGGCATTGATGACTGAGCTAATAGAGAAATGGAGCTCTAGGAAACGGGCCTTTTTAGTTGTTGTTGGTGAGACTTCCATGACTCCTATGGACGTGGCATTAATCATGGGCCTTCTGTCAATGGAAAGCCGATAACAATAGGAAAAGATGAGGCTTTATTAGATTTAGAGGATGAATATCTCAGTTCTCCTAACAAGAGAAAAATTGCAATGAGTACGCTTGAGGGAGAGCTTGATCGTGGGATAGGCGACGGAGCAAAGTTCATAAGGACGTTTTTGTTTTTGCTATATACTTTCGGCATGTTTCTATTCCCAAATTCGGATCAAGTGGTTGATGGACGTTATATGTCGTGCCTCAGAAATTTGAATGGTGTAAAAGAATATGCTTGAGGTTTGGCTTTGCTCGAGCATTTGAGTACGTGTATAATTGAGAGAAAGGAGAATAATAAAACGTATCTTAGAGGTTGTCTTATCTTTCTTCAAGTATTTTTCTATTTAAGCTTTCTAGTTAATCCTATATGAAAGTTCATGAACATTAATACTTATCACATCATTATAATTTATACAACATCTGCGTTCATTCTTTTCTTTGTTCTTTAATCGATAATACATTTAATCATCTTATGAGTAATGTGCAATTTTTTCCATTTTGCACAATTGACGTCTCTATTTCTATTGATTTGTGCAGATATGGTCTTCTTAGTATTTAGCCGTGGCTTAGCCTAAAATTTGACTTAACTGCTTGACTTTTCCCCATGTATGCCGATGGGAAGGGAGTGAGAGAACTACATCACCAAAGGTCAATGAGGAATTTAAGAGGCTAATCGTTTATTGTATTGTTTATATCTATTTTGACCTTTATTATCATCTAAACTAACGATATGGAATTGCCTGTGGTGATAATTTCTTATCTTAAATGGCATTTCTTAAGTTTTTCACTCCTTGCATGCATTAGATATGGGAGCTTTAGCCTACTGCAATTGAGTTAGGAGTTGATATCATCAAAGAGGTTTCGGCAGCAGGATTGAGCCCCAAGAGATGGCTACACAATCATAGATGACGAATCTTTTAATGGATAATGTGAGTTTAGTTCTATTTCTTTCCATTTTTTTTTTGGTAGTATTGCATGCTATATGATCTCATGTTACCATTAATTGTCTCTTTTATTTGAGTTCTTGCAATTAAAATTAGAGTTTTCTCGTTCGTAAATGCTCACAAAAATGACACCGCAAATTATGGATTTGCAGGATATCAATGCAATCAATGCAGAAATAGATAAGATGGAAGTAGCACAAAAAGCTTACTCTTCAATAACGAACGTTGATTATCCATCTCAACAAGAGATATGAGACTAGCATTTTAAATTGCCTCATATATCTTGCTGTTTTTTTTTTTCTCTTTTGTTTGAGTTCTTGCAATTGAAATTAGAGTTTTCTCGTTTGTAGAAGCTCATGAAAATGACAGCACAAGTTGATATCAATGCAAAAATGGACTTTGTTGTAGATAAAATGGACAAAGTACACATATTTGATGCACCAAAATTTTCCTCTTCACCAACAAACGTTGATTATCCATCTCAGCGAGAGATACATGATGTGCATTTTGAATTGTCATGTACAGCTTGCGACTCTCCTAGGAAATCATCAGTTGACACATTTAATTTCTTATTTTTTATGTCACTATATTCACTTTGTGTAACTTTCTAATTTCTTTGATTTATAGGAAGGGGACTTGCTGCAGAAAAATGGAATAGTTGATGAGACTTGCGGAATTGAAAAAGGAGATGAGTGAACTGCATCAGCAACAATATTTTGAGGCTGCATCTATAGCTAGTGGTTTTGTAAATGTGGACGCTTCTATTAATTTAAAATCACCTAATGTGGAAGTTCTCAAAGAACATGTTCAATATCTATCTAAAACTCTAGAAAATTCTTAGAAAAATGTTGATCAGGTAAGCGACTAGACATCCTACATATAATAACTAATCATTTTGTAACACAATACTTGGAGCAAGTCTTTCTTTGTCGCCATAAAAGATATATTTAGTGCTTTAATTAAGGGCATTTTTCTATGGATTCTTTTCCTTGCCCTATTTCTCTTTTCCATGGGGATGGTGGAAGTGGCTAGTAACCTCGGTTTATTTTTCTTCCTTTTCTTTCTAATGGGCATTAAGACTACATGTTTCATTCAACCAATACGATAAAGTACATATCTTGTGAAATTCTTGTGTGTTAATTAGTAGCCCAAGTAACTATTTAATTTGCTAGCATTCTCAGGGATATTTTTAAAGGCATTGAAGGCTCTCTATGTGACTAGTTTTGCATGATGGTACTACTTTTCCATTGCATGATATGAATGCATTGCTAGTTATGCTATCTATACTCAGTACTGTTCCCATTTTTCTCTTTCTCACTTCGACAAAAATTCATATGGTTTGCCGTGTTATTAGTTGTCAGAAGAATTACGCGAAAAGCAAAAGCAAGAAGTGACCCTTCGGGAAGAAATGGAGGCTCTGAGAGATTCTTTGAGATTGGAAAAGCAAGAGTTGGATAGTTATCTTTCATTTGTTTCTTTGAAATAAGTTCTTTTGTCTTTTATGCTGCAATCTCATAGAAGAGGAGCTTGGAAGCAAACTTGTTTGAGAAGAAAGATTTACTCATAGCAAATAATCAGGTATGGCGGTATTACTCTAGTTATGTACTAAGATCCTACTACTAGTTATTATATATGAATTGTTATGGAAAATGGTGGATATCATAACTAGGTTGTACAAAAACCTCAAAGAGCTAGAAGCGCATTGTGAGTATGCACATGAAGTAGAAGAAATCATGAAGAAAGTGGTAATTGAAACGATAACTTATAAGAAGATAATATCTTGTATGGAGAGAGAAATTGTTGATAAGGTGACATCTCCTATCATTAGTCTTAGCTCAACCACTATGATTCTTTTTCCTTGAAAGTTGTATTGAATAATTCCTGCAAATGCAGAGAGAGTCCTAAAAGCTTGGGAACTAGAGGAATTGAGAGAGATGAAAGAGGTAATCTAAAGAAACATAGAGTTATTTTTGCCCAAGTACTATTCACATCGTCTCTTTCTAGTATAACTTCTTTCTCCTGTCATTGAGTCGAAAAGAGATTTATTATTAACAATGATGCTCCATCTTCCAAGATATTGACCGAATGAATGAGCAGGCAGCTGCCATCTTGAAGATGTAAGGGGCTCGATTCGCTAAGTTGTAAGTCCTTTGTAAAGAAGAAACTTAAAAGAAGAAAGTTTGAGGAAGTGGTATTTTAACACCATTTCTCAGTTTGGCTTAAATATCTTTATAATAGTTTTATTATAAGGAAAGTCTTGCGACTTTGTTATTCATGTGTTATATAAGAAATTTCTATTCATTGTTGGATGGCGACGAGAGAGATGATGGTTGAAAAAGGGAAATATGTCATTTGATGTGTTGTGACCTACCCATTGGGAGAGGGAATAGGTTTAGGAGTAATGTCTAAAAGACGAGCCTAATGGCCCATGATTTAGACCTGAGCCCTCCCAAGCCCACCTCGCATGATGTTGGGTTTTAAATTGCCACTATGAGAATTTTCTAAAAATGAGTCGTTACTAACCTGTTGGAGTCAGTTAGAAACCAAATAAAGCAGGAAAGTATACTTAACTTTCTACGCAAATATAAAATCTAAAGTTTGGGACTTGATTAAACTAATTAACCAATTGTGCTCTTTCGGTACCTAATCTTCATTTTAAAAAAGATTTATGTTAGGCAGTCTGGATTAATTTTAGACACATATAAAGTGAAGATGTAGGTGCTCAATAATTAAAATAACAATCAACAATCAAATGAAGCATTAAATAAATTGCAAGGGAAAATAAGCGTCTAACACCAAGAGATAAACAAATGCCAATCTTAAATAAGCTAAAGGGAAGTCATAATCATATCGATGGTGCGCAATCAATGGCATTTATCTCTAAGGACCACTGAAACCCTAAGGTAGAGCCTTAAGGGCTTGTACAATTTTGAGTGGGTAGAGCCTTAAGGATTTGTACGATTTTGAGCACAATCTTATATCAAAAGGCTCCCACTTTTTAAGAGAAGATTACTTGAAAACTATTGTTTAAGCTTTTCGAGGAAGTCTAATTTTTTTTTGGAAATTTTCTTGATTTTTTGAGAATTTTTAGGATTTTTGAATTTTCTAAAGAATTTTATTTTCAGAATTTGTTATTATTTTTATGATTTTTGGAATTTTTTAAGTATTCATTTTTTTAATTAATAACTTTTTTTTACGAATTTTAATATTATAAAAGAGAATTCGGATCGGGTCTCTTGACCGGGTACGACCAAATCGGTCTGGACCCTTCCCTAAAAACGGGCCATCTTTAAGGCCCAATCGGAATTAACCAAAAAGGCCCATGAAAGTTTTTCTTTTGAGAAAAAAGCCCACTCCATTCTCTATTTCTGCTAGCCCATCCTAAACTAAGTGAAGCCCAAACGCCCCCAAAATAAACTTTCAAGCCCAAGTATCACAAACAGCCCCAAAACGATCAAACCTAATTGGGCCCAACTCCTCATCTTGATTTCTTAGGGCGCGTTTGGTAACGATTCTATTCCCGGGAGTAGATTATAATTGGAAATGATTTTTTTTCTTATTCTGTTCCCAGGAACTGATTCTGAGTAAAAAAACGCGTTTGGTAACTGTCCAAAATTTCTGATTCTGGAATAGAATTTTGTTTGGTACCATATTTATTGATTCTGTTCTAAATTAATTTATTTTAATTTTTAAATATTTTTTATACTTTTTTTTTCATTTTTTCTTTTCTTTTTTTCTTTTTTTCCTTTTTTTTTTTCTTTTTTTTTCTCCTATTCTTCTTCTTCTTCTTTAGGCTAGTCACCGAACTGACGATCGGCCAAATGAGGGCCGGCGACCTCACCGGAGGGTCGCTGGCCCTCGACGAGGCCGGCCTCGCTAGGGCTGGGCGAGCCTCACTAGGGCTAGACGAGGCCCGTGACAAGGCTCGCCTAGCCACCGATGACGCTCGTCCAGCCTCGCCGAGGCTGGGCGAGGCCTGCCTGGCCATCGGTGGGGCTGGGCGAGCCTCGCCAAGGCCAGGCGGGCCTCACCCAGCCTCGCTGGTGGCTGGGCTTGCCTCCGATGAGCTTGCCGAAGGCTCGCCCGGCCAAGGCGAGATCTGGTGAGCTCGCCAGAGTCTCGCCGGTGACGAGCGGCGGCGGACGGCGATAGACGGGGCGATCGATGAAGAAGAGAAAAAATGGAAGAAGAAGAGTGTTTTGATTCTTAGATTTGTTCCCGGAACGAAAATCAACTGTTTTTTTATTCTTGATTCTATTCCAAATCTACTTCCGAGAACAAAAAATTAGAAATTTGATTCCGAGAACAAAAATTTTACCAAACGCAATTCTGTTTCCGGATTCTGTTCCCAAACTACTTCCGGAAACAAAGAATTAGAATCTGGCCATGTTTGGATGGTTACCAAATATGGCCTTACTAAGGATTGAACACTCAGGGATGAACATAGATGAATAGTCCTGAAGCCGCTCGCCCTCAACAACACCCGATCGATTAAAACCTAATTTTTTATTTTTATTTTGTTCTTTTCCTTTTTTTAATTTTTTTTATTAATTAATTTTTATTTTTCTTTCTTGTTCTTTTTATTTTTCTTTACTCTTTTTCTCTTCTGGACTTCTTCTCCTCTACCCTTGCCCCAAGCTTCTTCCTCATTTTGCACCATCTTCACCGAACCAACAGCAACACCACGGCGAGCCCTCACCGGCGTTAGAGGGACCGCCAAGCCATCATCCAACGCTGGTCGTTCGGTCCGACCGACGCTGGTCACTGCTGACCACTAATTGGCCGGTGGTTTCTAGTACCGTCGAATCTACTCCGAGGAGCAAGCCCGCAACGGCCAACTCGAGCGACACGAGATACGCCACCAAAAATCAAGAAAAGCACCAATGGCAGTGTCGGGGCAACAGGTCACACGGATATCAAAGATCAGGGCTTCGGTTTGGAGACTCGAGTTTGACCCTCCATTGGAGCAATTCATCGAACAGTTGGTGTACACTATAGAAATAAGGGACTTCCGACTCGTCCGCGACTCAACCCCAGGCCAAGACTCCTAACAGGCATACTAGAACACACAACAAGCATACTAGAACGCATGGCAACGTTAATGGGGGACCGTCGGTGCCAGAGTTCGCGTGAACCGAACAGATGCGAACTCCGGCCTGGCGTGCCCGAATCAAAGCACGCACAAAGAGACTTACCTAGTTCAGCACGATGGTGTCAATCGAAAGAGGTCGTCAACGGGGTTCGGGCGCGGCTGAAGCGTCGGCTGAAGCTCTCCCCCTCGCCCGGACTCTTTCCCTATCGGTTTCGAGCCTCTTTCCCTCTCATTTTCGAGCCCTCTTGGTCTCTCCGCCCTGCTCTGTCTAGCCCCGAGGAAGAAGAAGACCAGTCCCTTTTTCCGAGCTCACCCTCGCCCTCAAGGTCGCTCACTTTCTCTGGAACCTCCTCTCTCCAGCTCACTCTCACTCTGGCTCGCTTTCTTCAGCTAGCTCTCTCTCGAGCTCTCTCTCCCAGATTTTGCTCTCTAGAACCCAAGCCTCCCCCGCTGTCCCTCCTCCCCCTCCTTTTATGTACTAGCGCGCATGGGATGTGGCGTGCCGGCTGCCTCTGGCCAGCCTACCCCCGACCGAGCATTTCGCGTGATCGCTCCTCCATTCTCCCTGTCCTCCATCGCGTGCATCGTCCTTTCTGTCCTTCGTGTCGTTCCTCAGCTAGCGTCCAAGAGAAGGTAAAGGAGGAGGAGGGAGGGGCTGGGCTGAGAAAGAAAAGAAAAGGAATGGACTGAGCCGGCCCAGATGGGGAGAAGGAAATGGAAAAGAAGAAGGGGCCGGGCTTGGCTGTCTCTAGCCCGGCCCTGCTACTTTTTAGTATTTTTTAAACTCTTTTAATTATTTTTGTCGAATTTTTTTAATACCAGTAATGCAAATGTTCTAATGACTATATGCGATGCAATTTAATGAAAACACGACACATTTTAATGAAAAATTATATATTTTACTTTTTACTTCTTCTTTTTAGAGACTAAATTTTAATTTTCTATGCAATTAAGTCCTAAGTAAAAAGGCAAAATTTATGTGTCAACATGATGTCCCAACATGAAAAGTATCCTTTCACATGCGAGCAGGTCCCATTGCTTCAAGACCCACGTCCACTCATGCAATCTTTTATATCAATTTTTTCCCCACAAAATATTCGAAATAGGTACCTTTGACATGCCTGCTCCAAATTATTTTTTATTTCTCAAAAAATCTCGAACTGATACCTTGACCCAAGTCCATGCTCCGTTAAAATATGTAGGTGTTGACACGTTTGGATTTATCATGTTAGATCCATCTTGGAATTGTTTGCTGTGTGTAGCTATGCACACATTTCATTGACGTATTGGATGAAATTCTAACCCCCGGTAGATTTGGGTCGGTGGTTATTTTTTTGTGAGACAAAACTTAATTTGAGGTGAACGCATCTTAGGTACCGATTCGTAATTTTCTTGTAAGACGGTAATTAGTTTGAGATAAATGCATTAGGGAGTATCAACTTGGTAATTTTAATGGAATTAAGTTATAAATCCAAAGTAATAATTTTGAAGGTACAGAACTATTCAATCCACATGTTCTTCTCCACGGACGTGATCCTACCACTCCGAATCCAATTCCCCGAGTCAGTTAAGTTTTCTGCACATTAACGTATCTCTAACTCTAATCTCTAATCATTGACAATAGGCACATCACATGTCCTCTTCTAGATCAAACCTTCGGAGGGGGGAAGAAAAACTCTATTCCACGATGCCATTGCATTGTTCCCAGGATTATTTGTCGAGCTTATGTACCAACACCCCGCCTTGTCTGTCCGAGCTTATGTGCCGATTATAATACAAAATCAAGTGGACTCTCCTACCGTAGTTGCTTCCTTGCATGGCAACGGCGGTGGCGTGGTGGTCGAGCAATAGGGCAGCGTGATGGCTACTAGTGACCATGCACATATAACTTCGTCTCATTATAAGAAAATTCCCTTCATCACCCGTACGTCTTTCACTTGATAAGTTGATAACTCATGATATGGAAAATCTTATTATAAACAGGTGGCTAAATGTTTCCAGACGTGCTCAGTAATTTCTCAGAGCATAAAGTAATTGACAAACTATCCAACTCCTCAGCTTCTGGATGGGAATCTAAAAGGGAATATCGAATCTACTGTGAACGACCATCGATTGTATCGCTGCTGGATCAATGGAGGAAACAGGCGGCTGTCATGAGAAGTGAAACTAGAGACGCCGAGTCGAGGGCGTAGCCACCTAGCTGGTGGATGTGCGGCAAAACCTGGCATCTATTCACGTGTGCATAATTGGCTATTCGTGTTCATCTACATGAGCTTCCATCCGACCAATCGCGACAAACGATCCTGTGCACAGATTAGTATTGGCCATCTGCCTCTCCGTGACCTCAATGAAAGAAGGACCCATCCTATCCCACGCCTTGCCCAAATAAGCCCTATCCGACCTTAACGCATCGCCTCTCGTGTCCATCGCCAACATATTCTTGTGATTGCCCCCATCAAGCATTGCCGCCTCAACACATATCCTCCACCGGAGCAACTCCGGGGAGAGGAGCCCACCCTTGGTCGCCGACTCATCATCCTCCGAACCTTGGCGAGTAATACTTGCCCCGCTCATCCATCCGCCTGTGCGGGAACCTCACCGTGCACTCCATAACGACAAAAATAAAGTTGGACCATTTTGGGCCAGGCTTCATTGAAGAGAGTTCATTCCCTGGCCCGTACAAGTGTTGGTTGAGTTTGGTGAGCCATGACTCGATCCAAATCCAAACTCTGACTATGTTTGTTGCCATATGAATGGGTCATGTGTATTATTATATGGAGAATAAAATGAAGTGCATAGTGTTATGTATAAAATCGGTAAAATAACAAAAGATTCCTTAAAGTTTAAGTCACGTGAAAGATAATTGTCACTTAAACTTAGATTTGTCAAATGAGTGGATCGAGTCAAAAATGATTCAAGCCAAATAGACCGTTTTGATCAATCTTGGCCATGTTCCATGCAATACAAAACCCGACTCATATCCATCATCGACCTGTATTATTAGAACACTTCCATATTTAATCCCATTTAGAAAAATTCGTATCCAAATTGAGATGAAAGTACAAAATGAGTGAGCGCCGCGAGGGCAAGAAAATGAAGAGTTACAAGTGTAAGTTGAGCCCAAGTTATAAACCCATTTATGTTCAATTTAACAACCATATTATGTTTAAACTTATTTATGACCCACTTACTAGATAAAACTAATGCATATAACGACTCAACCCATCGTATGTGTTAAAAGAAGGGTCTATGACTTCTATTAACAGGTTTACTTAAACTAAATCTGAAATGTTCCATTAGATGAGCAATGATATATGACTTAGGTACAGATACAAAAGACTCGCTAGAGTAAATCTACATGCAAATTTATTCTCATGAACGTAGCTTAGCGGCAGTTCGCGTAGGAGCTCTTTCTGGGCCTGATCTTAATCGACAGTCCCATGGAATGATAAGGCATGAGTTGGTGAGGGATGGCCTCCTCCGGCTCCAATTGCGACCAGTCTTTTCCTGTCGCCAGGTTATGCACCACTGTGAGCGTCTCCACTCTCGCAAACTTTTTTGCCGATGTACGATGCCTTTGTTCTTCCTTAATGACTTCACTATTGCCCCGTAAACCTGTAAGGCGATGGAATGGGTAATGTCAATGGTCTTAGACGGTGATATCTCATCTTGCCAGTGGGATTGTCTACTGGGCTTCAAGCGGCTGGAAGTTGAACCTATGTGCAGTTTAATTATATTGATAGTAAATCCTTGAGGTACTGCAAAACAAGGGCACATTGTTGCTCTCTCGATGATTGTTTCTCATGTTGAAAGTACATATTTTTCACTTTCTACTTTTGGCCTTTTCTTCGATTTGCTTTTTTGGGTTTTGAGCCATGAGGAATTGCATACCGCCTGATGGTTGTAGTAAGCTGCGATTATTGTAGTAAGTTTCCCTAATTCAATGTAATGTGAGAATTAAAGCACAAAGCATATATCCATGATACTTCGATCAATTAATCAATTTTTGGCATAAAGGAGAACGTAATATTGAGGGATAGATAATCACTAGCTTTCTATAAGTATTGAGCAAATGCCCACTATTTTTTTTTACGCGATTCTGATTTTTCAAGTTTCTTGCAGCAATACCTCACTCTTCAAACATCATGCTGGCAATCTTTGGTATAAAATTAACGCTAAACGAAATAATCAGTCTCAAGCAAAAGATTATACAATATCTCTCTATGAAGCATGAAGGAATGACTCCCAACCCATAGATGTTTTTCATATCTAAATTTGCAATGCAAGATCAAAAGAACTCTTTGAGGAATACGAATACCCAAATGACAACCAGGTTACCCAGAGACGTTCACATGCATAAGGAGAGGTATCGGGCTGGGGGTCGTGCATGCTTGCATGTGCATACAGAGAACCGTGCATCTTTAATAATCTATGGAGCAGAAGAAAAGGTCAAGCATCAAATTGGCACTACATGCTTGTATGGCTACAAAGAAATTTTCCATTAATTTGCTATTGTGACTTCCTAGGTTCAATTCCATGGTAACGCAAGGTTGAATGGGAGGGACTACCAAGCCTCAATCCTATGGTAACACAAGTTTTCTCTGGCATAAATGTAAAAGTTTTCTTAATATGGACTACATTAATTAATATTGTAATTTACTGTTTTACGGGGTTTGGTCTAAGATGAGATATAATGTTTCTTAATTAGTCTAATATGGGACTAGCTAGTGTGGGTCGAGTTGAGCATGACCCGTAATGAGGGGGCCTGGTTGGAAACTCTATAAATAATGCTCAAGTCTCTCCTTTAACCCGAATTCTCACATGTATCATCACCTAAGGAGTGTTTACCTAACGCTAAATGTGAGGGGGCCGCCTCATTGAGCCAGTGATACAGAGGGCAATAGAGGAGGAGGACTTGTGCATGGAACATTGTGTTTTCGCTTCCGCTTTAAAGAACGATGGATCCCAAAACATGTGCGTTAATCTTTCTACTCAATTATGCATGTTCTTGTTCTGGTTATGGAGTTCTTAGGATTGCGTAATTTGCATCCAACATGTGGTATTAGAGCAACTATAACCCTAGAACTCGAACGCATAAGTTTTTTGTCCTAATTTGAGATTTTCGAGATTTTTTGTTCAATAAAAATAAAATTAAATCACAAATTCGGACTGGGCTTGTTGAGACGAGCAAATCCGTGGGCGGCGCGTCACTGGAGAGGGTTGCACGTGCCCCCACGCGCCGCCAGGACGTCAAGCACGCGCCCCACGCGCTCTCACGCGCCCCCACGCGCGGGGCGCGGCTCACGTGTGCGTCACACGCGCGGAGGTTGACGTCATCATGACATTAGTGATCGGACCTGACCGACCTGTTGACCATTGACCCGACTCGATTCGTTTGGTGATCGACCCGACCCGAACCGTTGACCCGACCTAACCCGATCAACTTTGACCGAACCGATCAATCGGTCGGACTGGGCGGCTAGACCGGACGGTTGAGCCAGGAATCGGTCTAACCGCTGCCACTCGGACCTGTTTTGACCGTTCAAGATCGCCCGCGCGTGAGCTCCACGCGTCGCTCACTCAAGCGGCACATGAGGGCGCGTGGAGGATCGGATCGGCGCGTGGTCGGTGGCGTTGGACTTGTATGATTGTCCTCTATCTTGTGGTGTATTTATTTTACATGTTTGATAATTTTATGGATGTGAAAATACATACAAAGCCTTAAATACGTGTATTTTTAGTGTATTTTTGCGTATTTACCTTGTATGCTATATTATTTTGGAAATACAAGTGCTGGGTTACAGGTATGTTATCACATGTTGACACCTAAATTTTAGCATTTTTTTTTATTGCATAAAAAATAAGGGGTTAATTTCTAACCCCTAAAAAAAATATTATATATTAATAGCATATTAATCTAGATGCATTTATTTTTAATTTACATGTTTTGCATTTTTATTTTTATGACCGGTGGTGGATGGGCTCAAATTTATGTTTTTGAGCTCTATTTCGGCAGATCAAGCTAGGCCCACAAAAGGAGCAAATTAACCCAAGCCCATTGTGTTTTTTAATCAATTATCTTGTGAAAAATTAGGATTTGATGCGATATTATTATGATATTTGGAAATTAAGAAAATCGCATTATAATTTTATCTTTATCAATAGATGATGATATTGGGTGAAAATATTCATGAGATAAAGATTTTCACGATCGAGAGGTTATAGATAATCTTCGTAGGATGAAATACTAACAAGAAAAGATCACATTTGATTTTGCTATAAAAGGTGCCGTGTACGGTGAAAAAGGGGGTTCGGTTTTTGAGGGCTTTTTCACTTGGTTTTCAAAAGGTTCAGAGGAGGAAAATTGAGTTTGGGAAGAAAAGTAAAAAAAGTGAAAAAAGGTGAGTGGGACTGGAGGCAGAGGAGAGAGAAGATAGAAACAAAAAAGAGGAACAGGGAAAGCCGTTCTTCTTCCTCACGCGGGCACCCCAGCCGCTCGGCCTTGATCCCGTCACCGGTCACAGCTGCCGATCGCTGCAGCCGCGTCGCCGCGCTCGTGCCGTCACATTGTCGCCGGCACCACCACTCCTCGCCTGCCACCACACCGGAGTGCCGTCCGATCCGCTGCTCCGCCCGAAAGACGAGCTGCTCCCCCCAGTGATCCAACGATTCCTACTCGCCTCGCAATCGCCGCGCCGCCCCAAATCCGCCGCGCTCGTGCTGCCGCGTTGTCGCCGGCACCACCACTCCGCCTGCCATAGCGCCGGAGTGCCGTCCGATCTGCCTGCTCCGCCCGAGCGACGAGTCGCTCCCCCCAGTGATCCGACGATTCTTGCTCGCCCCGCAATCGCCGCGCCACCTTGAATCAGCTACGCCCAACGTCTGCCTCGCTCGCCTGGAAGCCAAAGCCCACCACAATCCCGCCGGTCCGCCCCAGCCGCGACCTCCTCGCTGCAATGCCACCTGCCACAATGCCCCAAGCCCGACGATTTGCCATCGCGACTCCCCCGCCTGAGATCCGCTCGGTCGCCGACCTCCGTTGCGCCTCAGCTCTGACCCCCATCCGGCGCTGCTCCACGTCGCCCTCTGCCTGGCCGATCCGCTCCGCCGCGTAGCGACCCACGAGTGCGATCCATCGCTGCACACCCCCCGTCTCAAAGCTCGACTCCTCCGCATCTAATGGCCCCGACTCCACCGGCCCGATGAAGTCACAGCTCGTCGCCCCTGCCAACGCTGGTTGCTGCCTTTCGCCGAAGCTCCGACCGACGACAACCCCCTGCCCGGCGCCGTCCACCATTGTTGCCCTTTTTCCATTTCCTTTTTAGGTGGTTTACTTTTTATCCTTTTATTTTTATTTATTTATTTATCTAGTTATTTTAAGTTATGTTATTTTTGCTTAAGTTAGAACATGGGATGTCAATTTTAATTATTTGTATGGTTTAGGCATTATCCTTAAGGTTTTGCCCAAAATTATGTAATTATTAATTTGGTCCGTAAGACATCGAATCATTTTTTTAATTATATTATTTTTTGGGCATTTTGATGATATTTTAATTGTTGAATCAATATAATTATTAATTTGATTCGTAATATTTCGGATAATATTTTTAATTATTTTGATTTCTTGTCATGATGTTTAGGGTTAAAAGTAATCGTTAATTTGACCTGTGAGATAACAGGTTATTTTTTCGATTATTTTAATCATTTATTTGTTGAATATCTTGATTGTTTAGATTTAATGTTTGTTTTAGAAAATCACTAAGAAAAAAAAAACATATTAAGATTCAGTTTGTTTTAGAATATTTCTTGTTATCTTGCATATCTAGGATAGGGATTTCAGTTCGAAAAAAAAAATGCATTCATTTAGGATTTTAGTTTTTGTTTAATTTAAGTAGCATGTTTAATTACATGGCAATTTCAAATTTCGAATTTTATAAAAAATAAAAAATAAAAAATATCATGCATATGTCATGTAAAATTAGGGAATGCTCCGCATGTCATTGCATATTAGATAAAATTGCATGTTAGATTAAGATAATGTCCTAGTTTAAATTAGGATTTAATATGACTTAATCCTTAGTTTAATTTAGATAGAATTTTAATCTAGCTAGATCATTTTTGCATTTTTCTTAAATTTCGAATTTCATAAAGAAAAATACAAAATTTGTTTTTTGCATAAGTTAATTTCAATTTTTAGGATAGATTGCATTTTTAAAAAATAGAAATATCAAATGCACGTCATTTAGTTTTTATTAGGTTCGTTTAATTAAAACTTCTTCGTCATTAGACTAAGTCATTTAATAAATGTCGTGTGACATATAGCTCGCATACTAAATTGCAAGTTGCATGTCATTTTAGTGGAAATAATTTTGTATGTCATTACATCGCATTGCATGTCATTAGAATTAGGTCATTTAGATTGCATTTAATTATTGCATTTCTTCATGTCATATAGTTTAGATCATGTTGCCATGTCATGTTAGATTATTAGCATGCATCACATGACTTTCATTAAATAAAGTGAAAACAAAAATTGAAATTGCGTGTTAATTAGAAATCATATTTAAGATTGTTGATGTGGATTATAATTTAATATTGCAGATGCTTTCGTTGCTTTGAGGTAACTCTTGCATTATTTTATTCGCTTTCTTGGGTGTTAAATTGATGATTTGTGCACTCGCATGATCGCCTCACATGTTAGGAAAGTGAATTAAAATCAAATCAAGCTGCCTGCAAAACATTTTTCTTGAAAATTAAAAGAAATGGTACCGAAAGGGCACTAGGATAGTCTAGTATAACCAAGTCCATGTACCCTTAGTCTCTAGTTCGTAGGAGTAAAATAAATCTCTCATTATTTTACTTAGGTGTCTAATCGACCTACCCTAAACCGATTAGTAGCGACTCATTGATAATAATCTTTTGCATGTTAAAACCCTAAGTTGTGACTTGGTATGTGCTTGGGAGAGCCCGAGCTAAGCTTAAAGACTTAGTAGTCCATTAACTTAGTTTTAGGTGGTGCACCCGAAAAATTGGGTCGCGACAGCTTGGTGACTCTGCTGGGGACTTGTGTTAAAACACTTAGTGGACTTAGGCCAATTTTTCTTTTTACTTTAAAAATGTTTTTGTTTGGCAATAAGGATCCCGGGTACGTTCCTAACATTTTTAAGGCGTTAAATGTTCTTGCAGATGGGAGGTATAAGGGGAGTAATCTTTGCTAACCTTTGTCTTGCAGGTTGGAGTGTGGGATGAATATTATTTTTCCAATTAGAAGTGTTGTTTGCAATTAAACTGTTGTGCATACTTTATTGCTTTAGCACCACACTATTTGCACACACAACCTGCGGTCCGACCTATGCTGCGATAGGATTTCTAGGATGGTGTTGAGAAGTATACTTCCTTTAAAGCGAGACTGCTATGTAGAGGTTGACATTCTCTTCCCCGAAAGTTTTTCATGGTGTCGAAATGTGTTTTGTTCATATCCACGAGACTGCGTGACTATTGGACATTCCATTCGACTGAGCCCAGAGTTAAGGGGACCTGACACGTTAATGCGAGACTGCAACGGTCAGATCACCCTCTTAGCTCCACTTTGTTAAGCCATGTAGATAGAAATCGAGCCTCATGTTTCATGTGTGTGTCTATGTGATTGTCATTTATTTCCGGTGAAAGTAAGTTGTCTAAATTTTTGCAATTTACTTACTTTATTTTAATTTTTGTTGGCCCATGACATTAGGTTTCATCGTCAGTTTTGTTTTATATGCAAGGGGGAAAACCGATATACAATTCATTTCCACTCCTAAAAAAGAGCTCAAGATGTGGTTGGACCAGTTAGATCAAGATGGCAAGAGATATGTGAAAGCCAGGATCCCCCGACTTCTCCCACTATTAGAGATCAACATCCACTCTGGTGTGATACAAGCACTCCCTCACTTCTGGTGTCCATAAACTTCCACTTTCATATTTGGTGAGTTCGAGTTGACTCCAACGCTTGAAGAATATAGTGTTGCCATTGGAATGCCCCTAGAAAAGGAACTTGTTAGACCACCCATCGGTATAGATTCTATTTCTGAATTATCACAGTTTTTAGAAATCGAAACCGAAAGAGCAAGGAAGGTTGTCAAAGCCAATTGTTTTGCATGCCCATTTTCATTTTTGGAAGAGTGTTTTGCAAATCAATCAATGTTTCTATGATCGGTGATTTCATTGGAGTCTGTCTTTCAGGTTCTTTATATATATATACATATGATTTATTTTTATTAATGAATAAAGCAATGTAATTAGCATGATATGTGATTTTAGTGATTTACTGCCCCTATCACTAAAGTTAAAATCAAATGTATATGGTGTATGTGAGAAGTAAAGTTTATATCCCTGGTATGAGAGAGTTTTAAGGATTCAATTGAGTAGTAACCGCCAAAGTGGCACACTTGATTGGGTTTGAGAAATTTCAGTCTCGTATGCTAATTGTGATGTCTCCTGGTCTAATGCGTGGTCATACTCCCAAAGGAGGTGATTGTGTATTAGTTCATGGAGGGATGCATGATGGTGTGGTGGAGGAGTGACTGATCCTAGTGGTTCATATGCCCAAAGGTGATGAATTCACAAAGATTAGAATATATTCTTATAACCGCTATCATGTGGAGAGTGTACAACCGCATGTCATATATTCTGCCCAAAGGTGATTATATGATTATGCGTATAACTCTCTGGATGTATACTTATACATCAAGTTACACGATGCTCACATGATGCTAATTATATATATTGCTTGGTTTTTCAGTCGTTTTTTTTGTAATTAATAACTCCACTATTATTGAGATTTTTACTGCTTCAAATTTTAAGTTGTGGACATATGATTTGTTGCTTGAGAAAAGAGCAATAGAATTTGTTTACTGTCTATGAAGCGTTCCATTTTGGAACACTTGAAAAGTGGTTTGCCTACGGACTGCATTGCTATAAGATGATGGAAGTCTTAGTAGCTTGTAATTATATCTTGTCTAATATCAAATTTAGGACACATCTGCAAAGATTGCATTTAAGTCCTAATGATATATATGAGGATGAAAAAGTTGTTTCCAAAAGTTTTATGTCTACTCTTAACGGTTATCTAAAGACTTCTATTGATTATTGTGGAAGTAAATTGACCGACGTAAAGAATAAATCTAGAATTAGTCTTAAAGGTTGTCAGGCTTAATAGTGACCGTGAGTATTTTGGCAAGTATGACAATGTAGAATAACTTAAAGGGTTATTTGTCAAATGCTTGGTAAATTCTGGGGTGGTAACGTAATTTACTATACCCAAAAATCCTGACAAAATGATTTTGCCAAAAGGCATAATTGCACCATAATTAACATGGTGATGAGTAAGACTAATTTATCGGTCTACTGTAGGTTCATATTATGAAAACAACTTTTTCACATACAAAAGGTGTTTTTTACCAAAGTTGTTTAATCAACTTCTTTTGAGTTATAGACTGAACATAAATTACTTGAATCATATTAAATTTAGAGATGTCATGCAGAAGTGAGGTTATCTAATCCAATATTAAGTGCGTTAGAATTTAGATCAACTCGGAATTATTTTGTATCTTACCCAGATTGTTAAAAGGGGTATCAATTGTATGACCCTAAAGAAGGTACAAGTATTATGGAATCACATACTGTAAAATTTCTACAGTTCGACGTAATTGTAAAGGATAGCAGACTAGTAAGGATAATAGTACGATGAAAAATCACTGTGTCTTTGTCTTTGCCTATACAGATATTTGTGGTACAGACAATTATGGAATTTCCTGTGCCATAGACTAAACTTGTTGAGGTTTAAGGTACTACTCTTGATATAGTTTACGATGGAATTTTTTCAAACCTCTCAAGTATAGAATGAAGTGGTTGTAGCTTTACTCGGAGATTTGTTAGAGAAAGACGATAAGTTATTCCATTAGACTATATATTTTTTTTGTGAGAGCATAACTGCAATATCCACTACATGGTTGATTTAGCGACATAAATAAATGTTGTTTTTTTTATCCTTAATCAAGTATGTGATTAGATGCCATAAAATGCGATATACAATCTATGAAACATCATAGTATTTGGAAACTTATTGATTTGCCTAAAGTTCACAAGTTCATTAGTTGCAAATTAGCATACAAAACTAAAAGGATTTCAAAGAAAGATTGTGAAATTTAAAACCAAATTGGTATTAAAGTTTTCACTCTGAAAGAGGGGTGGATAGTTAGTAAAAAAATAATTGTTTCTTTATAGTATTTTTTAAAGATTCTTTTAGAGTGAACGTGGTATTAATAGTTTATTTTTTATATGGAGTTACGTCAAAGAGATACAAAATCTATATAGTGCAACTGGAGGATTTTGCAGTAGATGATTCAAGTAAACTTGTGTGTAAACTGAAAAGTCTTATTCATAGTTTTAAGCAAGTTTCTAAATAATATTATTAAAGTTTCATAGTGTTGTTATTTTGTTCAATTGAGAACAAAGTAATTCAATATAATGCAAGGTCAGTGGAAGGAAATTTATTTTTCTCATACACTATGTACATGATATTTTGTTTACAAGTAATGACCTTGAGGCATCTTTTATCCTTTGTACTGAGGTCCGAAGGATTGTTTTTGTCATTCTTATATTAGATTTTCTCGGAGGACGTTTGCTGATCGTATTTTGGAAATATTCAATATACATCATTGCAAGCTAGGAATTGCTCCTGTTGTTAAGGGTGATTGATTGAATCTATCACATTGTTCTTATTTAGATATTGAGAAAATCTAATTAAAGGGTGTACCTTGTGTTAGTGCTCGAATTTGCATTAGACTAAATATCGTCTTTGCGATGGAACTTCTAGGCAGAAATCAATCATACTAGGTTGCTGCTAAGAATGTTTTAAGGTACTTAAAGATGACAAGAGATTATATGCTAATTTACAAACATATTCAATTCTTGTAGCTAGTAGGGTATTTATATGTAAACTTTGCTGGCTGTTATGATAACATGAGATCAATAACATAATACATATTTATATTAGTAGGAAATGCAATAAATAAAGTTTTATGTAAGCATAGTTTGTAATATTCTTTTAGACTGTTACTTGGGTTATTAGGCTCTGGAACCTCACTAAGGAGTTGACCGTTTTTAAGTTTATGGATAGAGCCATACGGTTGTATTGAGACTATAGATTTGTAGTGTTATTCATTAATAACAGAGGTCTTAAGGGGTCTAAATATATGATAGTCAAATTTTTGACCATAAGAAACGGTACAGAAAGGTGACGTAATAATATAACATATTTTCATAGATGATATGGTTGCAAATCCACTAATTAAAGGCCTACGCCCATGTGTATTTGAGCGACATGTCATTAGCATGGGCCTAGGAGCATCATGAGATGCTGTTGTTTAGTGGGAGCTATTTTAGCTTTACTCTAATAAAGGTTTTATCTGTATTCGTTACACTTTGTAACGGTTTGATATGTATTAACTTTTGCATTCAATAAAATATTTTTGAATGTATTGTTATTATGTTGAATACATATTGATAAAGTCTCAAAGTATTGTATAAACCTTAAGTGAAGGCTAGGGGCATCCCGTTATTAGCCTTGTGTATATGCCTTGTTATACATAAATAAATGTTAACCGTAAGAATAAGTCATATGTGGGTTCATTGGAACCATAAAGACATTCTCTAGTGGCACAAGTGCTTAAGGTAAGAGAATGGTGACTGACAAATGGAATTTTTCTATGAGAAATGTTATCAATTTGACACACTACCATATTGAATCTATATCAATAAAGTTGAAAGCACTTGTGACCATGGAAGGCTCTATGTGTTTACATTTTTCTATGAGAAATGTTATACATTTGACACACTACCATATTGAATCCATATCAATAAAGTTGAAAGCACTTGTGACCATGGAAGGCTCTGTGTGTATACATGCAGTTACCACCATGATTCGGTGTTTGAGACTTTATGAGATAGGATTGACTATTAAGAATTATCTCTAGACCAATGTGCGCACATACAGTACGATTTCAATTAATATAGTCAAAGTGGGAGAATGTAAGAGTTTTCTTAATATGGACTACATTAATTGAAATTGTAATTTACCGTTTTACGAGGTTTGGTCTAAGATGAGATAAAATGTTTCTTAATTAGTCTAATATGGGACTGGCTAGTGTGGGCCAAGTTGAGCCTGGCCCGTAATGAGGGGGCCTGGCTAGAAACTCTATAAATAGTGCTTAAGTCTATCCTCTAACTCAAATTCTCACATGTATCATCACCTAAGGAGCGTTTACCTAATGCTAAATCTGAGGGGCCCCCTCATTGAGCCAGTGATACGGAGGGCAATAGAGGAGAAGGACTTGCGCGTGGAACATTGTGTTTCCGCTTCCGCTTTAAAGAACGATAGATCCCAAAACAGATGCGTTAATCTTTCTACTCAATTATGCATGTTATTGTTCTAGTTATGGAGATCTTGGGATTGCGTAATTTGCATCCAACAATAAAAACATCAACTAGAACTTGGCCCTTAAAAGGAACCAAAAAACAAGCCAAACCATATATTCACGATCAGAAATCCAGAATCTAATGGATCTGTCGCCAGTAAATTTATACACCCTTGAGTCATTGATGGTTTGATAAGAACTCTATGACCGGGACCAATCCTTAGCCTACTCTCTTGATGCTTGAACAGTAAATCTTTGTTGTTTTCCAAATGCTTTAGTGTTGCAGAATTGATGTTTGTGAGAGGGGTTGAAAATTTGCAGGTTTGTTTCGACAGGTTTGCTGTTTTGAAGACTCTCAGAAAGAAGATAATGTAGATTTAGCCACTTAGCCCTCATTTTGTTGTGCCAAAAGGGACTCCTCGCTTGCTTTTCTGCTAATCTGCTAGCCATCAACCAGTATTTCCTTTTCTAATCTTTTTTCTGCTTTTTATTGTCATACGTACTTATGTCTTTGATAAAGATGCAATTATCATTAGCTTTCACTTGAGTGTCGAGCCAAAAGAAAAAATCTCACTTAAGGAATCAACAACACACACATTGACACATGCAGTCATCCGTCCTAACTCTTAAGGGAAAATGGAAACAAAAATCAAAGGAGAAGAAAGCCAACAATTAATGTGGTACCATTCTCCCATCAGAAAGGCAATCACAATATCTTGGAGAATCATGTCTCCATCATAGACTTCTTCAAATATAAGACTCACAAAGGTAATTGCCAGCAATATCTCGATCCTCATGGATCTTTGAATCCCTCACCCAAAATGTAATGCCGGGAAATATGTTAAAGTCAGCAAGAGTAGAAGATTCCCTCTCTATTTTTGTGTGCCCTTTGTGAATTATCTGGTTTTATTTCACAACCTGCACGTGTAATCCTCACATTTAATGGGGAGAACTAAAAAATGTAACTGCCTGTGGTTATCCATAGCTTTTGAGTTGAAATTGGAAAAGAAGAAAAATGATGCAAAGATGTTTCTACTTCATCACATAAAATTGGCTGCTAAATCTAACTAAACTAACATCACTTCTCCAAATATATCAAAACAAAGCCAATCGCAGATTAATTTTTACGGTACACCAAAATCCATTTTGTTAGCCAGCCTTTCCACCAATTGTCTTAAAACTCTCAATAATAAACTCTTACCAAGAACAGAGCGCTCCAATAATCACGTGTTTCAGCTCTACTCACTCCAACAAAATGAATAGCATGAGCCATCAGCATTATCAGCATTTGAAATTTATAATGGGTGAGGGGACGCACATTGCTACGCATGGGTTGGGTATCTAAGATATCAAAAAGGCAATAAATGGAGGCACCCTCAGAGATGCAAGCATAGAAGGATGAAATATTTACTGCTAGTATTCTATTACATCATATCAGGTTGAGAGAGCCTACCTGCTCAAGTGAAGAAGGAAGGACATACATATTTTCCAACAGTTTTATGTAATAGAACACCCGTTCGAGTAAATTAGAAGATTCTAATTGCAATTGAACAAATAGAAGATGAGTCTCAAGGCATGAATGTAGTGCATGACAAGCCCATCTAAATATTTGCCATATTGCAATTGCGTTTGCTATAATCCAGACCTAAATCTTAGGTCTCAAGATGAACACAAGAAAAATAGGCAATTTCAGCAGCTATACTGTAAGAAATGAAGAAAAGGATTCCAGATCTGGACTGGCTGCAGGACTTTTAGATTTGGCCAGACGCAAATCATTGCTTGCTAAGATTTGTAAGTGAAGCATAAAGAAGAAAGCCGAAGCAGGTTGCAGGTCTGTTAAACTATTATGTTTGTCCGTTATTCACCAGAAGAACAAGAGCCTTCTCGGCTTTCCTGAATTGCATGGCAAATCTTTTATAAGGTAGTGCAGAGAAGCCTCTTCCCAGCGCCTTCACATAAGACTCCTGAAGCAGAACTCATATAAATGGAAAATTACAGAGAGAGAGCTACTTAAGCCTTGTGAAACTAACGTTCCTTCATAAATGCGTTTTGCTTTTGTCTTCAGCAGCAAAATAATCTGATCAGCAGAACTTGCAACAATTTCATTTTTTTTTTCCTCCTTTAAAACTCACATTTGCAGCGGTTTTCATGCAGTTTCTCCAGAATTCCACACCATACATGAGACTAACGAGAAACATCACACAGAATATATGTTCAAAAAAATTGCCCATCCAGCAATCACTAATTTTCAGCCAAATGCAATAATACATGGCGCAGAAAATTGCTTATCGCCTACAGCATAGGAACATTATGAACATTATGGGCTTCTCACGTGAGAGATTTCTTTGATAAGCGAGTCTGAATTCCAAAAAGTACAAATATCCACCATGACACCATGTTGCTAACTAGGTCTGCTATTTTGTATTGTCATATCAAATTTAGGATACTACTTGTTTAACACGTTCAATATATTAACTTTAATGTATCGACTACAATGTTCGGGAAGAAACATAAGGAATGCAATTGTATGCTTATTAGGAGGAAAATGAAGTTTATGAAATGCTTTATAAGAGAATCAATGAACTTATATTTCTATGTCCCTTGCTCCTCGTCTTTTTAAATCTTGAACTGTCATTAATCCTTGAAAGTGAACCAGAAGAAACGAAAACTGATTTTATCAGCTCAGAGAGATACAAATGATCAATTTGTTAATGCAACAGCTATGACACAAGCTTCTAAGGTAGAATATTATGTAAGAAAAATAGAGTTCGGACCCATTTCTTGCCGCAAGTTACAGATAAATGCGAAAAGGACTATTATGAGCGGAGCAGGGGATGGGACTTCTCACAATCTCGAACTGTCATTATTTTGATTGCTCTGATTCGCATGTCTTCTCTCTCCTGCTCCTCTCATAATCAGAGGAGGGCATGGGCGAGAAAGACCAAAATACGAAAAGGACTTTTTCCCGTTGTTTTCACATTGTCCATTTCCAAGAAGATGTCTTTTCCAGAATGTTGGGCCTGTTCAAGGTGAAGTAGTTGAAAAAAAAAAAAAAAAGGTGAAGTAAGTCGTGTTGACCAGTCAACCAGCCATCAAAATAAAGAGTGGGGACCTAGCTTGTTTGACAGGACGAGAAAATAGCTCCGCTCGTACCTACGAGGTATTTATGGTCGCTTTTTGCTTTTTCTCATTTTTATGTGCATATGCAAACGTGTACTTTTCTCTCCATGTCTCCTTCTCCTTCGCGCATGAGAGCTATGCCGTGAATCATATCACCATTATGCAAATTAATTTGTTGTCAAAACTCAGCATTGTTGTGCACATTGGTCTGTCTAAATAAATTACTCTTCTTCTGGGTAAGATGCTTTGCCAGCGTTTATGCACCGATGGTATGCCCTGCATATTTTATATTAATGCCTTCAGCTAAAAGAATGGGCGATTGCTTCTAGTTATGAGAAGAAGAGAATGTTCACTTTCAGGTCTTGAAGATAATTATTAAAGCATGGATAACAAAGGTCTTTCAATCATCTTGGGCTTCCCACACTTCTTGACCAAAGTGTATATCTTTTTGTTAATGAAAACATGTATCTGTTTTTTACTTTCATGTGAACAATGAGTTCACCATAAAGTATACATATCTTTATTAACAAAAGCATTGAGAAGACTTGAGACCCAAAGGAAACTAACGCCATAATTTAAGCAAAGACCCAATTTCGTGATTTTGGCATTACTGGACACAAAATCCATGCAGGTCGCAAAAAAATTAAAGTGTATCGCAATTATGGCTTTTCTCATCTCAAGCCGCAAAGGGAGATTTCTAGGGCAAATTATCATAATATAACCTAGACGTAGACCAATACATTAATTCAACTAATACACCATGATCCCATACAGAATTATCGAAAGCATCTGCGATAGTTCCTTTTAATATAAAAGCACAATAACATTAATTTGTTACTGGCATCATTATCATGTCAAATCTTAATCAAAACTACGGATATCCGAAAGCATGTTAAACCAAGAACCCGCCAGCCATAATTAGAAAATCAAGCATGCAATGCGCAATGAGAGAATTATCCATGCCCAAGATAGAACTTGAGTTTCATGGTACAAGCCCTTCAGCATTTTCAGATGTAAACGCCTATCAATCAATGTACAAATAAGAACCTACACGGAAAGAAAAATAACAAAATAAACAAAAGTAATTTCCTTTCCATAAACACTAGAAAGGACCGTACTTTCCTTCCATCTGTTTTCGCTATATGTCGATATCGGAGGGAAATCATCGTTTACATGCATTTTGTGATGCTTACAAATTCCAAAACGGTGCAATAGCGTCATAAAATAGGGTTATTCCATGGCCAAATGAAAATTACCTTGTTACATATGTGTCTGCTTTCAGGAATGAAGCACTAAATTATCCTTCGTCATAAACATGACCATTAGAAAACAAAGTGAGTTTTTTTTGCTAGAAAGAAAACAAAGTGAGTTACTACTATCATATCGTTAAAACAAACGTATTAAATTTCCCCAAAAGACCATAATAAAGAAGAGGAATCAGGCATCCGTACACTTCTGCATCGGCAAGAGTTAATCAGCGTTGAGAGTGCCTACTTTCCATGTTTACGGCTATATCTCACTGCTTCAAGAATCAAATAAATGATTAGATATACTTTAAGATTGACATGGCTCCATGATGCCCTTATTTTCATGCCGGCCAACTTACAAATATAGTCATAAATTAATCCAGAGGATCAAACTTTCAGCAGATCGAAGCTATCACCACCTCTATCTTCATCAATGTAAGATGACGAAATCCTGGACAACTAATCAAAATCTCCAAACGGATCAAGAAATTATATGAAGAGGGAAAGAACAGGACATGATATACTGATGCGTGAAGCAACAGTATCGAGGCTGCTTGGGTAAAGATGTGAATTTCTTCAAAGATTGAACCAATTGAAGAGCTAGCAAGCATCTCCCTAGGAGAGATGTATAGCTCCTCGATCAAACGCTCAATTGAGAGAATGAGATGATAAACGGATCAGATAGGTCACCGACTACATATGTACCATAATTTGCATGCCTCACAAATTTGACATTACTGGCTAAAATGTCCCCCGTTAACCATAACTACATTAATTTGCAATAGATACAGCTCAAGATCAACCGATTCGGAGTTATTATCCCTCAAGTACCAGTCTGTTTCGGCTACAATAGAGAAATTAATATTTATTATAAATGCTTGAGAAATAGTTCGCAAATTTGCCTCCAAAAATGAACTCATCAATCTTCGATTCCTAATTCTTAGTTATTGAGAAATTTGATTTCCATTCGGTGCGTATCAATTTCTGAATGCAGTTACTTTTTCTGGTGCTCCTCTTTCTTGTACATCGTTTCCATGTGCTGGGATTTTATTATTTCCACTAAATTAATTACTACTTACCAAACGAAGGCACTCCACTGAAATTCTAAATCTCCCCTGTACACATCATGTCTGCACCACACATCATACTTCCTTTTATCTCACGATGAGAAATTTCCAAGTTTCTATACAGAGGTTGAATTGATGTTTTGGAGGTAGGAACTTATTAATAAAAAATGCTCGATAAAAGTTACAAAAATGGTGAAAGAGGAAAGGAGCGGTTCAGGCCGAACCCTTCAGCATCCTCTGTGTTTGATAGCACTTAATTTCCACCCATCGTAGAGATAACGAGGAAGGATGATCCTGAATCTAATGCAGTATGTTCACATAATCTATGAACATTCTTATGACATGTAGATGTAATTCTTCGGAATCTGCAGAGACCTTTAAGTCTCCATAACTAAAAAATAATAATAATAGAAAAAAGTTACAAAAGATTAAAAGACCCTTGCTTTCCATGCTTTAATAATTATCTTCAGGACCTGGGAATCAACGTTCTCTTCTTCTCACAACTAGAAGCAATTGTCCATTCTTTTAGCTGAAGGCATTAATGCAAATAAGCAGGGTCATACCATCGCTGCATAAATGCTGGCGAAGTATCTTACTCAAATGAAGAGTCATTTATTTAGACAGACAAATGCCCACAACAACACTGAGTTTTGATAACAAATTAATTTGCATAATGGTGCGATATGATTCAAGCCATAGCTCTCATGTGCAAAGGAGACGGCGACATGGAGAGAGAAGTACACGTCATATACACATTAAAATGAAAAAAAGCAAAAAGAGGCGAAGCAAAATGCAACCATAACCAAATTTAAATGCCTCGTGGGTACAAGCAGAGCTATTCCTTTCAAACAAGCTAGGTCCACGCTGGTAATGTCGATGGCTGGTTGACTGGTCAACGTGATTTACTTCACCACCTGGAACAGACCCAACATTCTGGTCAGGGAGGCATCAGGTGCATTAACATCTTCTTGGAGAAGGAGAAAGTGAAAAGAGCCGGAAAAGTGGTCCTTTTCGTCTTTTCATAAAAAATACGAAAATGATAAAGTCCGACCATTTCAGAGGGGCTCATTGAAGAGGATTTGTTCCCTGGCCGGTACAAGTGTTGGTGGAGTTCGGTGAGCCATGACCCGATCTAAATCCAAACTCTCACTATGTTTGTTGCCACATGAATGATTCGACCGGCTCGTATAAGTAATGTTAGAGAGTTTGTGGTAAAAATCTAACAATTAAAAGAAAGTGATGGATTTCCGAAGAAGGGCTTGGTCATTGGTGCACAAACGGATCCCCTTCTTTATCATTATTTTCGTACAAACAATCTTGCAAACCGAGATTGTGCTTCAGCACGGGGGCTTGCGCGCTTGAGCTAACTATTGCACTAGTTGTGACTGAGGATTGTACACACCGGACCATCCTTTGAACCAGGCCAACGTCTCGGACTGTGACCCTTGGCAAGCATGGTTAAGACTTGTCTTGTCAAAAGAAGTAGGGATGGAGGGCAAATTGATTTCGATTGATTGCTGGGGATCAACAATGGCAAGGATTATTAGGAAGTCTTGATTAAATGTGGTCAGAACGTTTGCAGGAATCATTGGTTGTCAAGCGTGGATATGAAGCTCTAAAGGGCCTTAGTCCTAAAATCTCTACTGATAAATGCGGAGGCCGCTTATCTATGTGTTTATTATGTGGAGAATGCAATGAAGCGCATAATCTTATGTATAAAATCAATAAAATAACAAAAAGTTCTTTAGATTTCAAGTCATGTGAAAGAAGATTGTCATTTAAACTACACATGAAATCTTTCATTAGATATGCAACAATATATGAATCAGGTTAAGATACAAATGACTCCACTTAGTAAATCTACATGCTTCGACCAAGAAAAAAAAATCTACATTTTAATGCTCATCAATGTAGTTTTAGCAGCAGTTCACTTAGGAGCTCTTTCCGGGCATGATCTTAATCTTGTCATATTAAGTTAATCTTTTGGATTAAGACACCATGTCACGTGCGAACAGGGTTTAAGGAAAAAATTATAATTACCAAGGACCATGCATGATGATGTTGTTAGAACTAGTATTAGCACCTAGAGGGGGGTGAATAGGTGTTTATCGCAATTTTAACAATTCAAATCAAATAAGATATGAATAATTTAAAATCAACGATTGCAGCAATTAACAATATAAAGGATTAGGGATAGAGAATCAAGACTCCAGATTTATAGTGGTTCGGCTTAGATCAAGCCTACGTCCACTCTCCCGCACGGACAGCCCTTCTGGCTGGATTTCACTAAGAATCAATAAGAGTGATTACAATCTCACGCTCTTGAGTCCACAGTGTAGATTACTCTACTACACTTCCTCAAGGTCTACAATATGATCTCTCTTTTGATTACATGTAACGCTCAAAGAATGATATCGCAAAGTAGTAAATGAGATTTCAGACTTTGGAATTCTTCTATCCGCACCCTTCAACAACTAGAGCATCTCTCTTATATACTTCTTCATGCCTTCAATACCGTTGGCACCTTCCAAAGAAGTTCTTCCAATCAACCCGTTGGACAGAATCAATTAGAGAGATCTCGAGCTCTTTAAGGTAAGTGTTGATAGCCCATCAATCCTGCTCGCCCATACAATCAGGATCTCGGTTTCCATAAGTAGATCCTTCCAAATATAAGTTGCGAAGTCGTCAAAGAATCTAACATATTCCATATAAAACTTAGATCGTGTAGTGCTGAATCCAGTAGAAAGATATCCATTAGTCGTTAGAATAAAGATCGTATAAGATCAGAATAAACGTCGTCCTGGAAACTGTCCATGTGAGTAGACTTTGAAATATAAGTCTTGAGTCTTGCTAGCTTCAGACTTTAATCTTCAGACTTTGATCTTCAGACTTTGTCCTTCAGACTTTGATCTTCAGACTTTGTCAGAAGAGTCTGTAAGTCTTCAGACTAGACTGATAAACCTGTTTTGTCAACTTCAAAATACCTTAAGGGATTTCATCCAACAATCTCCCCCTTTTTGATGTGACAAAACTTTCCTGGAGATTTGAATATAATTGCCCTGCAATACAACTTTTAAGCAAGCATATAAAAGATAAGATAGTATACGTTTATCCTGTACACAGTCTTTCCCTGTACACAGATCTGCATTCACATAAACCTCATTAGTCATAAACAGACAGTACTATCTAATTTATAAAGCTTGAAGTATTGTCATAGAGAGCACACATTCCAAAAACTACATACGTTTAAAAAAACTCAAGTCAAGTCAAAGTCAAGCAATCAAAAGATAAAAAGATAGGATTTGGTTTGGTTTGAAAAAGAACAAAAATCTGCAAAGTCTTCTCCCCCTTTTTGTCAGCATAAAAAAAATCAAGGAGCTCGAGGAATGCGAACAAGTTGAAAGTCTCCCATAGACTTTACAGTGTCTTCCAACTTCCTCAAATCTTCCTGTACTTGGGTGAGAGTAGCGCCATTTGCAGTATCCTGAATCTAACGCTGAACATCTTTAATCTGATCATGCAAAGTGATGAACATTGCATGATTTTCATTCTGCAAGGTCTGAAATTCATATCCCATGGCATAAATTTGACCTTTAAGTTCCAAGATGATCTCAAGCAGCTTTTGAAAATTTCCAGAGTTGTCAGTCTGAGTGCTTGTTTCAGCTCGGTCTGATGGTGGAGTCAAGCTAGTAGGAATGTCAGCAGGCGGTTCAGTTTGTGGAGATGATGCCTCTCCTTCAGGAAACTGTGCAGCATGAATATCCTCAGCAGCAGGAGGTGATCGACTAACACCTGTTTGAACATCCTCTTCTCGGAAAGTCAGCCGAAGAGGTGTGTGTTCGCTTTCTTTATCTCCCCCTGTCTCCATGTCTTCTGGTGGAGAAAAAAATTCTTCTTTCTGAGGCGTTTCCTCAGAGACAAGGTGTTGTAAATCCTCATTTTCTGCTGGAGAATCTGTTCTTTCAGGTTCATCTGCTTGTTCTTCTTTTCTTTCTTCCTCTTCCTCTCTTTCTTCCTTTCTTTCTTCCTCTGTCTTCTCTTCCTCTTTCTTCTCTTGCTCTTCCTCTTTCTTTTCCTCTTTCTTTTCCTCTTTCTCTTCCTCTTTCTCGTTCTCTTTCTCTTTCTCTTTCTCTGCAACTTGATGTTCTGGAACAATTGGAGTAGATGCAGCAATTTGAGAAATAAGAACAGAGATAGGAATTGCATCCTCATCATCTTCATCTTCCAGGATGACAGCCCTTCGCTTCTTGGTAGAACCAGCCACAGGTTCTTTCCCTTTCCTTTTTGCTGCTGATGAGTCTGGTCTGAGTTTGATAGGAGTCTTTTCCTTGAATTGCTCCAGCTTCTTGCTAAGCTCTTTTAGACGCATCTTGGTAATCATCCTCAGCCCGATGACCATTTTATCAATAGTCTTCACGGTAAGAATATGATGAGGTTGAATGTTGAGATGTTTGAGGAGACGAGTAATGAGAGCAGCATAAGGAAGCTTTCCTTTGTCCTTAACCATGCATCTATACATGTGAAAGATGATGGTATGTGGCAAAGAGAAGTTCACACCTATCTTGATGGCAAACATCAACTTAGCTTCAGAAATTGAAACATCTGTCTTAGATGTCGATTTGGGTCTTAGACAGTTGATTACAATTTTATGCAGCAAAGTATTTGTTGCATTCATTCTGGAATAAGATAGTCTTCCCTCTGCAATTCTGTCCTTTGCTAGTTCAAGAGTAGCAGAACTTACAGACACACCGATTGGTTGGAAAGCCCCTCTTTCCACACCAAGCACATCAGCCAAAATATCACAATCAATGACATACTCCTTATCTCTCACACTGAAGGTAAAACTGTTTGCATCAATGAAACTGATATTGGAGTAGAAATAGGCAGTCAATTCAGAATGTGCTGTGTCACAGTCTGTGCAGAACTGATAAAGTTGGAGCTTTTCGAATTTCTCTCCCAGATTTATGCTCAACAAGTCCAGAAAATCGAAATCCACAGTTCGTGGGTTCATCACCCCACGCTTCAGCAATTTTGATATCTCTTCCTATGTCCGTCTGAGCGGAACAATTCATCCTTCTTCCCTCTTAGGCTCGCAGCCACACCCATCCATGGTTTAAAGTGCATGAACATCTTTTCACCATCATCCTTTCCCTCAGGCTGATTCATACTACTAAACCTAGGGTCACTCGGGAAATTTGCAAATGCTCTTGCAGCCGTTCCCTCAGGCACAATTCCAGACCTTTCCATAACAGTAAGAAAGTGCGTCTCGTTTCTATAACCCTTCTCTTTCAGAAACTCATCCACAAAAGTCATAGCAGAACCTTCCTTTAACGCAGAGTAAAGCTTATAAACAAAGGTAGGTTTTAGAGTTCTTACTGGTTCGATATCTTCATAAATCGTTTCATCTTGAGGGACTTGAGGTCTAGTTGGAGATGACCGCTGTGGAGATTGTTCAGAAGGAATGTCGCTTTCCTCAGTGAGATCAAAATGCGTAGGCCCCTCACCAGAGCCTTGTGGTCCCCTGTTTGCTATTCTGGAAGACTTCCTTTGATACGACATTGTGCTTTTCTTTGGAGAGACTTTCTCACTTGTGTCGCAAGAAAGTTGAGAACTTTGAAACAAAGAAGTTTTGGAGAGAAAAATGCAGAGCAGTGAAAAGCTTTTGATCTAGGGTTTCTGAGTAAAGTGAAAACGAAGGAGAAGAGATGTATAAAAGATAACAGGTACGGGGAATAATCAAGCGTCGTATATTTTGGAAATCTTGAATTTTCATTTTTGAAAAATAACTGCCTTAATAAAACGATAACCACTTCTTTTGAAAATAATAACCGACTTAAAATAGATAGATAATCTTACCTTATCAATAAGACAGTTTAAGTAAGGAAACTTACAGTCGTGTCGATTCGTATTCTCAGTCTTTTAACCTTTGAGTCTGATGCTCTGTCAGACTTTAGTTACTGAGTCTGAACTTCAACATTCTTCAAGAGATAATATATTGAGTCTTGAGCGAATAGACTCAAACAAGCTTTTCTCAAGAGGCTTTGTGAAGATGTCTGCCAATTGATTCTTTGAGTCTATGAATCGTATCAAGAGTTTTTTGTTCTGAACATGATCTCTTATAAAGTGATGTCGAATCTCAATATGTTTTGCTCTTGAATGTAGAATGGGATTCTTTGTAAGATTGATTGCACTGGTGTTGTCACATCTAATTTCTGTGCAAGAGTCTTCAATGCCAAAGTCTTGCAGTTGTTGTTTTATCCACAATATTTGAGAACAGCAACTTCCAAGAGCAACGTATTATGCTTTAGCTGTTGAAAGAGCTACAGTACTTTGTTTCCTCGAAAACTAGGATACCACCCTGTTTCCAAGCAGTTGACAAGTACCTGAAGTGCTTTTTCTTTCAACTTTACAACTTGCAAGATCTGCGTCTGAATAGCCAAGAAGTGTAAAGTCTCCTTCTTTGGGATACCAAAGACCGATCTTAGCAGTAGTAGCAACATATTTAATAATACGTTTAACAGCGCTTAAGTGAGATTCTCTAGGGTCAGATTGAAACCTAGCACATATGCAAACACTAAATAATATGTCAGGTCTGGATGCAATAAGATAAAGAAGTGAGCCAATGATACTCCTGTATAATTTTTGGTCAATTTTCTTCCCTGCTTCATCTTTGTCTATCTTCAAAGAACTTGACATTGGTATGTCAATCTTTTTGCAATTTTCCAGACCGAACTTTTTAACAAGTTCTTTTGCATATTTCTCTTGATGAATGAATATTCCCTCCTTTAGTTGTTTGACTTGTAGACCAAGGAAAAATGATAGTTCACCCATCATGCTCATCTCGAATTCATCCTGCATAGACTTAGAAAATTTCTTGCACAAGGTCTCGTTAGATGATCCAAATATGATGTCATCAACATAAATCTGAACAAGTATAAAGCTTTTACCTTCCTTTTTAATGAATAAAGTAGTGTCAACATTTCCTTTAGAAAAGCCACTATGAATTAAAAAATTACTTAGCCTTTCATACCAAGCTCGAGGAGCTTGTTTCAGTCCATATAAAGCTTTCTTCAGTCTGAATACAGAGTCTGGTTTCTTTGAATCTTCAAAACCAGAAGGTTGTTCTACGTAGACTTCTTCTTGAATAAATCCATTCAGGAATGCACTTTTGACATCCATTTGAAACAACCTGAAATTCTTATAGCAAGCAAAAGCAAGTAATAATCTGATTGCTTCTAACCTTGCTACAGGAGCGTAAGTCTCATCGTAGTCTATCCCTTCTTCTTGTGTGTATCCTTTAGCTACGAGTCTTGCTTTGTTTCTCGTTACTTTGCCTTTTTCATCAACTTTGTTCTTGAAAACCCATTTAGCTCCAATAACTGATTTACCTTTTGGTTTGGGAGTTAATTCCCATACGTCATTAATACTGAATTGTCTGAGCTCTTCTTGCATTGCTTCAATCCAGCTTTCATCAGCTAAAGCTTCTTTGATATTTTTGGGTTCTATTTCAGAAATAAGAGCAACAGCACTAGACTCTTCTCGCCTTTTGGATCTTGTTCGAATTCCCTCATTAATGTTTCCAATAATGAGTTCTTCAGGATGACTGGACTTGTGCTTCCAGTTACTGTTCAGTCTGATAGATTGTTGATCTTCTTCTTGAGTAGATTCTTCATCAGTAGCTTGTTGTACTGATTTTGAATTAGCAACTGCTTCAGTAGAGTTAGATTTAGCAGTGTCTGGAGCAGATTCTGAGTCTTCAGTCTGTATCTGCTGAACTTGTGGAGAGTCTTGAAATTTGACATTCATTGATTCTTCCACAGTCTGAGTCTTTTTGTTGAACACTCTAAAAGCTTTGCTTGTTGTAGAGTATCCAAGAAAGAATCCTTCATCTGATTTTTCTTCAAACTTACCAACACGATCATTTGCATTCTTTAGAATAAAACATTTGCATCCAAATATTTGAAAATAAGAAACTATTGGTTTCTTCCCTTTAAAAATTTCATAAGGAGTTTTCTCAAGAATTGGTCTTAAAAACACTCGGTTTATAATATAGCAAGCAGTTGAAACAGCTTCTGCCCAAAACCTTGAAGAAACTTGATTTCCAATTAAAAGTGTTCTTGCAATTTCTTGTAAAGATCTATTCTTCCTTTCCACAACCACATTCTGTTCTGGTGTATATGGAGAAGAAAATTTGTGTTGAAATCCAAATTCATCACATAAGTTAGCAAAGTCTTGATTTTCAAACTCACCTCCATGATCTGTACGAATGCTTGTAATAGTGTGACCTTTCTCATTCTGCACCTTTTTAGCAAATTTTGAAAAGAGAGAGAAAGTCTCTGACTTACTTGTTAGAAAGTAGACCCAAGTAAATCGTGAATAGTCATCCACTATTACCAGATAGAACCTTTTACCACCAATGCTTTTCGTTCTGGTAGGTCCAAACAAATCCATGTGCAAAAGCTGCAATACATGATTAGTGGAAACTCTATTTATTGATCTGTAAGAATTTCTAACCTGTTTACCCAGTACGCATGGTGTACATAGATCAGACTTTGAATAATTCAGAGTAGGCAATCCTCGAACAAGTTTCTTTGTTGAGATCTTGTTGATTTGCTTCATGTTGATATGGCCTAGCTTTTTGTGCCACAAATTTGCTTCATCTTGTACTGATATTAAGCACTGTGATCTTTCTTGATTCACATCCAGAAGATAGATATTTCCATGTCTTCGACCAGTAAAAGATTGAGTAAGGTCTTTACTGATTCCAGAGCACGTTTCTTCCTGAAAGTTGATCTTGAAACCAGAATCACAAACTGACTTATGCTAAGCAAGTTGTAATTTAATCCTTCAACTAATGAAACATTATTGATAGACAAACTCCCAATCTTCACTGTTCCTCGACCAGTAATCTTCCCTCTATTGTTACCACCAAAGGAAACTTTTCCTCCGTCTATCTGGATAAGTTTTATGAAGCAGTTTGAGTCTCCTGTCATATGTCTTGAGCAGCCACTATCAAGATACCATTTTATCTTCTTTTTGATAGTAACCTGCAATTAACAAGAATTCAAGCTCTTTTTGGTACCCATACCATCTTGGGTCCAGAAGTGTTAGTACAATAGACGGTCTTAGCCCAGCTCTTTTTAACAGGTCTCCAAACTAAATGACATTCTTTCTCGAAGTGTTCTAAGCTTTTACACTTGGAACATCTTAGAGCATTTCTACCAACAGGTTTTACAAAGACTTTCTGAAAATGATTCTTGTAAACAGTTCTAGCTGGTCTTTGTTTAATTCTTTCTTTTACCTTTGGAAAATCAATCAGTGGAATAGTTTCAGAAGTCATACCAAGACCCAACTTGTCAAAATATGGTCTTTGTATCGAAAGAATCTTATCCAGTTTTTCAGAACCATTTGAAAATCTTTTTGATATGTTAGTCATATCATTTTTCAAAAGATTATTTTCATTTGAAATATTATCTGAGTTTTCTTTTACAATAACAAAATCTTTTTCCAGTTTTTCAACCTTTTCTTTCATGAGTTTATCCTGATGTTTCAATGTAGAAATTTCCCTTTTCAATTCGGAGATCCTCTTAAGAGAGGTTTTCAGACTAAGACAAAGTTCATCAATGTATTTAGAAACTTTAACAGGAATTTTCAAGTTACTTACCTCGAGTTCGCTGTCTGAGTCTATGTCTGAATCAATGTCTGAGTTTGAGTCTGATTTTGCCATTAAACAAATATTTGCATAATCATTGTCACTATCTTCACATTTAGTATCACTCCAAGTCTCTGCCTTGAGTGCCTTCCTGTTTTTCTCAGTCTTCCCTTTTCTCTTTTTTAACAGAGGACAGTTAGGTTTGATGTGTCCTCTTTTCTTGCATTCAAAGCAAGTAACTTCTTTATTCATATCATCTTCCTCTGTTGATCTATTTTGAAACCTTTGAGAATTTTGTTTCTTCCAATTGAATTTCCTTCCTTTTCTGTTCAGCTTTCTGAATCTCTTTATCATTAGTGCCAGTTCTTCATCATCTAGGTCTTCTTCAGAGTCTGTAACATCATAATAGTCATTAGACTTTAAGGCAATAGATTTCTTACCTTTTGAGTCTTCCTCTTCGTTGGTCTGTTCTACTTCATAGGATTGAAGAGTTCCAACCAATTCATCTACAGAAGTGGAGCAATCCTCTGTGTCTCTCTTATTGAGGTTTTTATATGATTCCAGTCTTTTGAGAGTCCACGAAGAAGTTTGTTGACCTTCATATGTCCTGAGATTGGATGTCCATGATATTCAAGACCATTCACAATTTCAGTAAAGCGACTAAACATGTCAGTAATTGATTCTCCTGATCTCATCTTAAAGACTTCATATTGTCCTAAGAGAATGTTGATCCTTGTTTCTTTCACACGATCAATTCCTTCATAGGTAATGTGAAGCCTGTCCCATACTTCTTTTGCTGTATCACAAGAAGATATTCTATTATATTCAGTAGGGGATAAAGCACAATATAAGGAGTAAATAGCTTTGGCGTCGAGAGTCTGTCTCTTGGTAATTTCTTCTTGAGTCAAAAGAGTAGGAACAGCAGGTTCTTTTTGTTGGATGAAATCCCTTAAAGTATTTTGAAGTTGACAAAACAAGTTTTTCAGTCTAGTCTAAAGACTTACAGATTCTATTGACAAAGTCTGAAGATCAAAGTCTGAAGATCAAAGTCTGAAGACTTACAGATTCTATTGACAAAGTCTGAAGCTAGCAAGACTCAAGACTTATATTTCGAAGTCTACTCACAAGGACAGTTTCCAGGACGACGCTTATTCTGATCTTATACGATCTGTCTTCTAACGTCTGATGGATATCTTTCTACTGGATTCAGCACTAAAAGATCTAAATTTTATATGGAATATACTTAGATTCTTTGACGACTTCGCAACTTATATTTGGAAGGATCTACTTATGGAAACCGAGATCCTGATTGTATGGGCGAGCAGGATTGATGGGCTATCAACACTTACCTTAAAGAGCTCGAGATCTCTCTAATTGATTCTGTCCAACGGGTTGATTGGAAGAACTTCTTTGGAAGGTGCCAACGGTACTGAAGGCATGAAGAAGTATATAAGAGAGATGCTCTAGTTGTTGAAGGGTGCGGATAGAAAAATTCCAAAGTCTGAAATCTCCTCTATCACTTTGCGATATCATTCTTTGAGCATTACATGTAATCAAAAGAGAGATCATATTGTAGATCTTGAGGAAGTGTAGTAGAGTAATCTACACTGTGGACTCAAGAGCGTGAGATTGTAATCACTCTTATTGATTCTTAGTGAAATCCAGCCTGAAGGGCTGTCCGTGCGGGAGAGTGGACGTAGGCTTGATCTAAGCTGAACCACTATAAATCTGGAGTCTTGATTCTCTATCCTTAAACCTTTATATTGTTATTTGCTTTCATTTGCTGCAATCGTTAACTTTACATTATTCTCATTTTATTTAATTTGAATTGTAAAAATTGCGATAAACACCTATTCACCCCCCTCTAGGTGCTAATACTAGTTCTAACAATTGGTATCAGAGCCTGTGTGCTTGTTTGTAAGAAGTGTCTTTACTTCTAAGTAAAAGATCTATGGCTAGTATGCTGCCTACAGGGTTGGTTGAAGGACAAAGCAATACCAGACCTCCATACTTTGATGGAAAAGATTACAGCATATGGAAAAATAAGATGAAGGCATTCCTAAGATCGAAAGATCCTTTGGAATGGGAAGTTGTCGATAAAGGAATTATTCCTGTTGCTGAATCAGACTCAGAGAGAGGAAAAGAACCTGCTGCTCCTATTCTTTTGACTCAAGAAGAAATTATCAAAAGACAGACTCTCGACGCCAAGGCTATTTACTCTTTATATTGTGCTTTATCCCCTACTGAATATAATAGAATATCTTCTTGTGATACAGCAAAAGAAGTATGGGACAGGCTTCACATTACCTATGAAGGAACTGATCGTGTGAAAGAAACAAGGATCAACATTCTCTTGGGACAATATGAAGTTTTTAAGATGAGATCAGGAGAATCAATTACTGACATGTTTAGTCACTTTACTGAAATTGTGAATGGTCTTGAATATCAGGGACATCCAATCTCAGGACATATGAAGGTCAACAAACTTCTTCGTGGACTCTCAAAAGACTGGAATCACATAAAAACCTCAATAAGAGAGACACAGAGGATTGCTCCACTTTCTGTAGATGAATTAGTTGGAACTCTTCAATCCTATGAAGTAGAACAGAACAACGAAGAGGAAGATTCAAAAGGTAAGAAATCTATTGCCTTAAAGTCTAATGACTATTCTGATGTTACAGATTCTGAAGAAGATCTGGATGATGAAGAACTGGCATTGATGATAAAGAGATTCAGAAAGCTGAACAAAAAAGGAAGGAAATTCAATTGGAAGAAACAAAATTCTCAAAGGTTTCAAAACAGGTCAACAGAGGAAGATGATACGAATAAAGAAGTGACTTGCTTTGAATGCAAGAAAAAGGGACACATCAGACCTAACTGTCCTCTGTTAAAGAAGAGAAAAGGGAAGTCTGAGAAAAACAGGAAGGCACTCAAGGCAGAGACTTGGAGTGATACTGAATGTGAAGATAGTGACAATGATTATGCCAATATTTGTTTAATGGCACGATCAGACTCAGACTCAGACCTTGATTCAGACTCAGACAGTGAACTCGAGGTAAGTAACTTGAAAATTCCTGTTAAAGTCTCTAAGTACATTGATGAACTGTGTCTTAGTCTGAAAACCTCTCTTAAGAGGATCTCCGAATTAAAAAGGGAAAATTCTACTTTGAAACATAAGGATAAACTTATGAAAGAAAAGGTTGAAAAACTTGAAAAAGATGTTGTTGTTGTTAAAGAAAACTCAGACAATATTTTAAATGAAAATAATCTTTTGAAAAATGATATGGCTAACATATCAAAGAGATTTTCAAATGGTTCTGAAAAACTGGACAAGATTCTTTCGATACAAAGACCATATTTTGAAAAGTTGGGTCTTGGTATGACTTCTGAAACTATTCCACTAATTGATTTTCCAAAGGTAAAAGAAAGAATTAAACAAAGACCAGCTAGAACTGTTTACAAAAATCATTTTCAGAAAGTCTTTGTAAAATCTGTTGGTAGAAGTGCTCTAAGATGTTCCAAGTGTAAAAGCTCAGAACACTTCGAGAAAGAATGTCCTTTAGTTTGGAGACCTGTTAAAAGGAGTTGGGCTAAGACCGTCTATTGTACTAACACTTCTGGACCCAAGATGGTATGGGTACCAAAAAGAGCTTGAATTTTTGTTAATTGCAGGTTACTATCAAAAAGAAGATAAAATGGTATCTTGATAGTGGCTGCTCAAGACATATGACAGGAGACTCAAACTGCTTCATAAAACTTATTCAGATAGACGGAGGAAAAGTTTCCTTTGGTGGTAACAATAGAGGGAAGATTACTGGTCGAGGAACAGTGAAGATTGGGAGTTTGTCAATCAATAATGTTTCATTAGTTGAAGGATTAAATTACAACTTGCTTAGTATAAGTCAGTTGTGTGATTCTGGTTTCAAGATCAACTTTCAGGAAGAAACGTGCTCTGGAATCAGTAGAGACCTTACTCAATCTTTTACTGGTCGAAGACATGGAAATATCTATCTTCTGGATGTGAATCAAGAAAGATCACAATGCTTAATATCAGTACAAGATGAAGCAAATCTATGGCACAAAAAACTAGGCCATATCAACATGAAGCAAATCAACAAGATCTTTACAAAGAAACTTGTTCGAGGATTGCCTACTTTGAATTATTCAAAATCTGATCTATGTACACCATGTGTACTGGGTAAACAGGTTAGAAATTCTTACAAATCTATAAATAAAGTTTCCACTAATCATGTATTGCAGCTTTTGCATATGGATTTGTTTGGACCTACCAGAACGAAAAGCATTGGTGGTAAAAGGTTCTGTCTGGTAATAGTGGATGATTATTCACGATTTACTTGGGTCTACTTTCTTTCAAGTAAGTCAGAGACTTTCTCTCTTTTTTCAAAATTTGCTAAAAAGGTGCAGAATGAGAAAGGTCATACTATTACAAGCATTCGTACAGACCATGGAGGTGAGTTTGAAAATCAAGAATTTGCTAACTTGTGTGATGAATTTGGTTTTCAACATAAATTCTCTTCTCCATATACACCAGAACAGAATGGGGTTGTGGAAAGGAAGAATAGATCTTTACAAGAAATGGCAAGAACTCTTTTAATTGGAAATCAAGTTTCTTCAAGGTTTTGGGCAGAAGCTGTTTCAACTGCTTGCTATATTATAAACCGAGTGTTTTTAAGACCAATTCTTGAGAAAACTCCTTATGAAATTTTTAAAGGGAAGAAACCAATAGTTTCTTATTTTCAAATATTTGGTTGCAAATGTTTTATTCTAAAAAATGCTAATGATCGTGTTGGTAAGTTTGAAGAAAAATCAGATGAAGGATTCTTTCTTGGATACTCTACAACAAGCAAAGCCTTTAGAGTGTTCAACAAAAAGACTCAGACTGTGGAAGAATCAATGAATGTAAAATTTCAAGACTCTCCACAAGTTCAGAAGATACAGACTGAAGATTCAGAAACTGCTCCAGAAACTGTTAAAGCTAACTTCACTGAAGCAGTTGCCAATTCAAGATCAGTACAACAAGCTACTGATGAAGAATCTACTCAAGAAGAAGATCAACAATCTATCAGACTGAACAGTAACTGGAAGCACAAGTCTAGTCATCCTGAAGAACTCATTATTGGAAATATTAATGAGGGAATTCGAACAAGATCCAAAAGGCGAGAAGATTCTAGTGCTGTTGCTCTACTTTCTGAAATAGAACCCAAAAATATCGAAGAAGCCTTAGCTGATGAAAGCTGGATTGAAGCAATGCAAGAAGAACTCAGACAATTCAGTATTAATGACGTATGGGAATTAACTCCCAAACCAAAAGGTAAATCAGTTATTGGAGCTAAATGGGTTTTCAGAAACAAAGTTGATGAAAAAGGCAAAGTAACGAGAAACAAAGCAAGACTCGTAGCTAAAGGATACACGCAAGAAGAAGGGATTGACTACGATGAGACTTACGCTCCAGTAGCAAGGTTAGAAGCAATCAGATTATTACTTGCTTTTGCTTGCTATAAGAATTTCAGGTTGTTTCAAATGGATGTCAAAAGTGCATTCCTGAATGGAATTATTCAAGAAGAGGTCTACGTAGAACAGCCTCCTGGTTTTGAAGATTCAAAGAAACCAGACTCTGTATTCAGACTGAAGAAAGCTTTATATGGACTAAAACAAGCTCCTCGAGCTTGGTATGAAAGGCTAAGTAATTTCTTAACTCATAGTGGTTTTTCTAAAGGTAATGTAGACACTACTCTTTTCATTAAAAAGGAAGGTAAAAGTTTTCTACTTGTTCAGATTTATGTAGATGACATCATATTTGGATCATCGAATGAGACTTTGTGTAAGAAATTTTCTAAGTCTATGCAGGATGAATTCGAAATGAGCATGATGGGTGAACTATCCTTTTTCCTTGGTCTACAAGTCAAACAACTAAAGGAGGGAATATTCATTCATCAAGAGAAATATGCAAAAGAACTTGTTAAAAAGTTCGGTCTGGAAAATTGCAAGAAGACTGACATACCTATGTCAAGTTCCTTGAAGATAGACAAAGATGAAGCAGGGAAGAAAATTGATCAAAAATTATACAGGAGTATCATTGGCTCACTTCTTTATCTTACTGCATCCAGACCTGACATATTATTTAGTGTTTGCATATGTGCTAGATTTCAATCTGATCCCAGAGAATCTCACTTAAGCGCTGTTAAACGTATTATTAAATATGTTGCTACTACTGCTAAGATCGGTCTTTGGTATCCCAAAGAAGGAGACTTTACACTTCTTGGCTATTCAGACGCAGATCTTGCAGGTTGTAGAGTTGAAAGAAAAAGCACTTCAGGCACTTGTCAACTACTAGGAAACAGGACAGTATCCTGGTTTTCGAGGAAACAGAGTACTGTGGCTCTTTCAACAGCTGAAGCAGAATACGTTGCTCTTGGAAGTTGCTGTTCTCAAATCTTGTGGATAAAACAACAACTGCAAGACTTTGGCATTGAAGACTCTTGCACAGAAATTAGGTGTGACAACACCAGTGCAATCAATCTTACAAAGAATCCCATTCTACATTCAAGAGCAAAACATATTGAGATCCGACATCACTTTATAAGAGATCATGTTTAGAACAAAGAAGTCTTGATACAATTCATAGACTCAAAGAATCAACTGGCAGACATCTTTACAAAGCCTCTTGAGAAAAGCTTGTTTGAGTCTATTCGCTCAAGACTCAATATATTATCTCTTGAAGAAAACTAGAGTTCAGACTCAGTAACTAAAGTCTGACAGTGCATCAGACTCAAAGGATCGAGAATATGAATCGACACGTCTGTAAGTTTCTTTACTTAAACTGTGTTATTAATAAGGTAAGATAATCTGTCTAATTGTAAATTGGTTATTATTTTCAAAAGAAGGGGTTATCGTTTTATTAAGGCAGTTATTTTTCAAAAAGGAAAATTCAAAATTTCCAAAATATACGACGCTTCGTTTTTTCCCCGTTATCTTTTATACATCTTCTCTCATTCGTTTTCACTTTACTCAGAAACCCTAGATCAAAAGCTTTTCACTGCTCTGCAATTTTTCCTCCCAAAACTTCATTGTTTCAAAGTTCTCAACTTTCTTGCGAAACAAGTGAGAAAGTCTTTCCAAAGAAAAGCACAATGTCGTATCAGAGGAAATCTTCCAGAATAGCTAACAAGGGACCACAAGGCTCTGGAGAGGGGCCTACGCATTTTGATCTCACTGAGGAAAGCGACATTCCTTCTGAGCAGTCTCAAAAGCAGTCATCTCCATCTAGACCTCAAGATGAAATGGTTTATGAAGACATCGAACCAGTAAGAACTCTAAAACCTGCCTTTGTTTATAAACTCTACTCTGCATTAAAGGAAGGGTCTGCTATGACTTTTGTGGATGAGTTTCTGAAAGAGAAGGGGTATAGAAACGAGACGCACTTTCTTACTGTGATGGAAAGGTCTGGAGTTGTGCCTGAGGGAACGGCTGCAAGAGCGTTTGCAAATTTCCCGAGTGACCCTAGGTTTAGTAGCATGAATCAGCCTGAGGGCAAGGATGATGATGAGAAGATGTTCATGCATTTTAAACCATGGATGGGTGTGGCTGCGAGCCTAAGAGGGAAGAAGAATGAATTGTTCCGTTCAGACGGACACAGGAAGAAATATGAAAAACTGTTGAAGCGTGGGGTGATGAACCCAAGAACTGTTGATTTTGACTTTCTGGATTTGTTGAGTATAGGTCTGCGAGAGAAATTCGAAAAGCTCCAACTCTATCAATTCTGCACAGACTGTGACACTGCACATTCTGAATTGACTGCCTATTTCTACTCCAATATCAGCTTCATTGATGCAAACAGTTTTACCTTCAGTGTGAGAGATAAGGAGTATGTCATTGATTGTGATATTCTGGCTGATGTGCTTGGTGTGGAAAGAAGAGCTTTCCAACCAATTGGTGTGTCTGTAAGTTCTGCTACGCTTGAGTTAGCAAAGGACAGAATTGCAGAAGGAAGACTATCTTATTCCAGAATGAATGCAACAAACACTTTGCTGCATAAAATTGTAATCAACTGTCTAAGACCCAAATCGACGTCTAAGACAGATGTTTCAATTTCTGAAGCGAAGTTGATGTTTGCCATCAAGATAGGTGTGAACTTCTCTTTACCACATACCATCATCTTTCACATGTATAGATGTATGGTTAAGGACAAAGGAAAGCTTCCCTATGCTGCTCTTATCACTCGTCTCTTCAAACATCTACACATTCAACCTCCTCACATTTTCACAGTGAAAACCATTGATAAAATGGTCATCGGTTTGGGGATGATTACCAAGATGCGTTTGAAGGAGCTTAGCAAGAAGCTGGAAAAGTTCAAGGAAAAGACTCCTGCCAAGCTCAAACCAGACTCATCAGCAGCAAAAAGGAAAGGGAAAGAACCTGTGGCTAGTTCTACCAAGAAGCGAAGGGCTGTCATCCTGGAAGATGAAGATGATGAGGATGCAATTCCTATCTCTGTTCTTATTTCTCAAGTTGCTGCATCTACTCCAACTGTACCAGAACATCAAGTTGCAGAGGAAGAGAAAGAGGAGAAAGAGAAGGAAGAGAAAGAGAAGAAAGAGAAAGAGGACGAGAAAGAGGAGAAAGAGAAGGAAGAGAAAGAGAAGACAGAGGAAGAAAGAAAGGAAGAAAGAGAGGAAGAGGAAGAAAGAAAAGAAGAACAAGCAGATGAACCTGGAAAAACAGATTCTCCAGCAGAAAAGGAGGATTTACAACACCTTGTCTCTGAGGAAACGCCTCAGAAAGATGAATTCTTTTCTCCACCAGAAGACATGGAGACAGGGGGAGATAAAGCAAGCGAACACACACCTCTTCGGCTGACTTTCAGAGAAGAGGATGATCAATTAGGTGTTAGCCGATCACCTCCTGATGCTGAGGATATTCATGCTGCAAAGTTTCCTGAAGGAGAGGCATCATCTCCACACAATGAACCTCCTTCTGACATTCCTACTGGCTTGACTCCACCGTCAGACCGAGCTGAAACAAGCACTCAGACTGACAACTCTGGAGATTTTCGAAGGCTGCTTGAGATCATCTTGGATCTAAAAGGTCAAATTTATGCCATGGGATTTGAATTTCAGACCTTGCAGAATGAAAATCATGCAATGTTCATCACTTTGCATGATCAGATTAAAGATATTCAGCGCCAGATTCAAGAAACTGCAAAGGGCACTACACTCACCCAAGTACAGGCAGATTTGAGGAAGTTGGAAGACACTGTAAAGTCGATGGAAGATTTTCAACTTGTTCGCATTCCTCGAGCTCCTTGATTTTTTTAATGCTGACAAAAAGGGGGAGAAGACCTTGCAGATTTTTGATGATTTTTGATCCAAACCCAAACTCAATCTTTTTCTATTATTGCTTGCTATCTTGACTTTGACTTAAACTTGCAGTTTTTGGAAAGTATATTCTCTATGGCAATACTTTAAGCTTCGTAAATTTGATAGTACTGTCTGTTTATGACTAATGAGGTTTCTGTGAATGCAGATCTATGCACAGGGTAAGTCTGAGTACAGGATATCTGTGTACAGGATAACTTCTACTATCTTATTTAAATCTTTTATGATGCTTGCTTAAAAGTTGTATTGCAGGGCGATAATATTCAAATCTGCAGGAAAGTTTTGTCACCATCAAAAAGGGGGAGATTGTTGGATGAAATCCCTTAAAGTATTTTGAAGTTGACAAAACAAGTTTTTCAGTCTAGTCTAAAGACTTACAGATTCTATTGACAAAGTCTGAAGATCAAAGTCTGAAGATCAAAGTCTGAAGACTTACAGATTCTATTGACAAAGTCTGAAGCTAGCAAGACTCAAGACTTATATTTCGAAGTCTACTCACAAGGACAGTTTCCAGGACGACGCTTATTCTGATCTTATACGATCTGTCTTCTAACGTCTGATGGATATCTTTCTACTGGATTCAGCACTAAAAGATCTAAATTTTATATGGAATATACTTAGATTCTTTGACGACTTCGCAACTTATATTTGGAAGGATCTACTTATGGAAACCGAGATCCTGATTGTATGGGCGAGCAGGATTGATGGGCTATCAACACTTACCTTAAAGAGCTCGAGATCTCTCTAATTGATTCTGTCCAACGGGTTGATTGGAAGAACTTCTTTGGAAGGTGCCAACGGTACTGAAGGCATGAAGAAGTATATAAGAGAGATGCTCTAGTTGTTGAAGGGTGCGGATAGAAAAATTCCAAAGTCTGAAATCTCCTCTATCACTTTGCGATATCATTCTTTGAGCATTACATGTAATCAAAAGAGAGATCATATTGTAGATCTTGAGGAAGTGTAGTAGAGTAATCTACACTGTGGACTCAAGAGCGTGAGATTGTAATCACTCTTATTGATTCTTAGTGAAATCCAGCCTGAAGGGCTGTCCGTGCGGGAGAGTGGACGTAGGCTTGATCTAAGCTGAACCACTATAAATCTGGAGTCTTGATTCTCTATCCTTAAACCTTTATATTGTTATTTGCTTTCATTTGCTGCAATCGTTAACTTTACATTATTCTCATTTTATTTAATTTGAATTGTAAAAATTGCGATAAACACCTATTCACCCCCCTCTAGGTGCTAATACTAGTTCTAACACTTTTCCTCTCTCTGAGTCTGATTCAGCAACAGGAATGATTCCTTTATCAACCACTTCCCATTCCAAAGGATCTTTCGATCTTAGGAATGCCTTCATCTTATTTTTCCATATGCTGTAATCCTTTCCATCAAAGTATGGTGGTCTGGTATTGCTTTGACCTTCAACCAACCCTGTAGGCAGCATACTAGCCATAGATCTTTTACTTAGAAGTAAAGACACTTCTTATAAACAAGTACACAAGCTCTGATACCAATTGTTAGAACTAGTATTAGCACCTAGAGGGGGGTGAATAGGTGTTTATCGCAATTTTAACAATTCAAATCAAATAAGATATGAATAATTTAAAATCAACGATTGCAGCAATTAACAATATAAAGGATTAGGGATAGAGAATCAAGACTCTAGATTTATAGTGGTTCGGCTTAGATCAAGCCTACGTCCACTCTCTCGCACGGACAGCCCTTCTGGCTGGATTTCACTAAGAATCAATAAGAGTGATTACAATCTCACGCTCTTGAGTCCACAGTGTAGATTACTCTACTACACTTCCTCAAGGTCTACAATATGATCTCTCTTTTGATTACATGTAACGCTCAAAGAATGATATCGCAAAGTAGTAAAGGAGATTTCAGACTTTGGAATTCTTCTATCCACACCCTTCAACAACTAGAGCATCTCTCTTATATACTTCTTCATGCCTTCAATACCGTTGGCACCTTCCAAAAAAGTTCTTCCAATCAACCCGTTGGACAGAATCAATTAGAGAGATCTCGAGCTCTTTAAGGTAAGTGTTGATAGCCCATCAATCCTGCTCGCCCATACAATCAGGATCTCGGTTTCCATAAGTAGATCCTTCCAAATATAAGTTGCGAAGTCATCAAAGAATCTAACATATTCCATATAAAACTTAGATCGTGTAGTGCTGAATCCAGTAGAAAGATATCCATTAGTCGTTAGAATAAAGATCGTATAAGATCAGAATAAACGTCGTCCTGGAAACTGTCCATGTGAGTAGACTTTGAAATATAAGTCTTGAGTCTTGCTAGCTTCAGACTTTAATCTTCAGACTTTGATCTTCAGACTTTGTCCTTCAGACTTTGACCTTCAGACTTTGTCAGAAGAGTCTGTAAGTCTTCAGACTAGACTGATAAACCTGTTTTGTCAACTTCAAAATACCTTAAGGGATTTCATCCAACAATGATGGTCTGTGAACATGACTTCATTGGTTAATCTTATCTAGTAGGAGGATTTAGTTTTCCAACTAGGTCTTCGTTAAATTGCTCTATTTATGGATTAAAAGAATAAGAATTGAACATTAATTTTGAGTAGCTAGGATAAAAAAACAAGCAAAAAGACAAACGGTAGAAAAACCTAATAATTTAAACCATAGACTTGAAATATATATAGAGAGAGTGAGAGACCTATAGTTAGTAGTGCTCAATTTAGATCGGCATCAACTTTTGTGATATCTCTACTTATTAATCTATAATAGTCAGCCAATAGCTTCATTCTATGTGAAATCCCTAATACATCTAATTCACGTAAAAACATTATCAATATAAGCAATGTAGTCCATACATCTCATTCAACTCGACCATTGCAATTTGAATTTAAGAATCTTTAATTAAATGTTTACAATTTCTTTCTTTTATCCATTAACAACCACAATATTGTGACAAATTAGAACAACCATCTAATAAAGTTAACTAACCTGTCAAATCTCACTTTGTTGGATAATGTTCCTTTATTCCACGCACTTACTTAACCATTGTAACTTATAATATCGAAACAATCTTCACATTTTCTTCTCGCTATCCATATAATATTTAGAATATCGAAATATTAATGATCGTTTGTATAACTTAAGTAACTATTTCCATTCAATAAGAATTTTGTGGTGAGAGTTCTCGGGCAGTACACATCACTAAGCTATTTCGTTGATCACAGTTCGTGAATACATGGCGTCCATGCACTAGACAGCGAGTAAGTTTCCCAAAATATCGTTGGCTACAAGCTACAGAGCGCACGACAAGGTTCTCCAGATGCGCGTGGTCCCTTGTGCTTCAGTGTTCATGAAGAGAAGACCCAAATCAACAGCTGGATGTTGGATGTTGGACGGACTGTTAGGACACCGCGTTATCGGACGGTTCCCATTCCGCTATTGGATTTTTTTTTTTTTTTGGGTCTGAAATAGGTCCAATTTGGAGATAGGGATTTGAGACGATGCGATTTCGCTGCCCAATCGGCGGCTTGGTTGGCTTCTCTTGGGCAATAGGATAATTCTATGAAGGTTAGACTCTGTAGAATATTTCTGCTTTCAATTAGCAGACTGGACACAGCCCATGGGACTTCGGCCCGGCCCAAAATGGCTTCCACGAGTGTTTGACTATCACTTTGCACTTTCCACTTAGGGTGCGTTTGGAAACATTTCTGTTTAAAAATTGTTCTAGGGAACATAAATAGAAAAACATGTTTCTATTCTGGGAACAATTTTTGAACAAAAAGACGTGTTTGGTAAACTTGTTCTGGGAATAAAAAATGAACAGAAACACGTTTGGTAAATTTGTATAATTTTTTTATTTCTTTTAATTTTTTAATATTTTTATTTTATTTTTTCTATTTTCTTTCTTCTTATTTATTTTTCCTTATTTTCTTTTTCTCTTTTTTTTTCTTTTTTCTTCTTTTGGCCGGTCGCCAGCCTTGGCCATGGCCGGCGACCGGTCGACGAGGGCTGGCAGCCTCGCCCAGCCACGGCAAGGCTCGCTGGCCCCCGGCGAGGCCGAGCGTCGCCGACCCCTGGCGAGGCTCGGCCTCGCAAGATCTGGGCGAGCTCCGGCGAGGCCGAGCGTCGCCGACCCCTGGCGAGGCTCGGCCTCGCCTTGGCTGGGCGAGCTCGAGCTCGCCCAGATCTTGCGAGGCCGAGCTTGCCCAGCGGCCGGCGAGGCTCGACCTTGCCGGGCCACTGCCAGGTCGGCACCTAGCGGTGGCCCAGCGACGCCGAGCCTCGCTGGCTGCTGGGCGAGCTCGGCCTTGCCAGATCTGGGCGAGCTCGAGCTCGCCCAGCCAAGGCGAGGCCGAGCCTCGCTAGGGGTTGGCGACGCTCGGCCTCGCCGGGGGCTGGCGACGCTTTGGCGAGGTCGCCGGCCCTCGACGGCCGGTCGCCGGCCATGACCGAGGCCGGCGACCGGCCAAAGAAAAAAGAAAGAAAAAAGAAGAAGAAAAGAAGAAGAAGAAAAGAAGAAGAAAAAAGAAGAAGAAGAAAAGAAGAAGAAAAAAGAAGAAGAAAAGAAGTGTTTCTAAATTTTGTTCCAGAAACAAGAAACAAAAAAAATTGTTTCTTGTTTCTATTCCAGATGTGTTTCTGGGAACAAAGAAATAATTTTGGAACAAAAACGCACACAAACGCGTTTCTGTTCCTTTTTTGTTCCTAAGAACAAAAAAACAAAAAAGTTGTTTAAAAACAGAAAAAAGAAACGAAAACAAACTGGGCCTTAACTTCCCTGAACCGATCTGCTCCCACGTGACTCCTTTTTTGCTGTTTTAGAAAGTGCAGACCGTGAAGAATCGCTAGGGCTTCAGCGTGCAGAGGAGATGAGGCGTGGATCTCGTCCGCAAATCCGGCAACCGGCATGCCTCGCGAGTCCGGTACTATCTCGGCCACAGAGCTTGTCTCTTCTCCCTTCGCCCATGAGCAGTCGATGTTGAGCGTGAGGCTATTGCAGTCCAGTGCTTTCCATCTGTCGGGTGAGTTTCGCCCTCTGCGTTTTTGCTGTTCTGTGCTCGGGTTCCATCTGGAGAAGACCCGAACCTGTGCTTGGGCTTGATCTACTATAGATTCAACTATGGGAGGTCGGGATTTGAAGATGTGATCATTCCGGAGCTTCCAAATTAACCAAATCGTGCTAGCCACCATGTCCGCTGAGGGTAAGTCCGTTTTTGTTGCAAAGAAATTCGCAAACCATTTGTCCATCCGAGTAACTGAAATAGTCTTGTTATAGAGAATGAGGCGCGGGTCAAGCCAAATATGCCGAGTCCTTTTACAGAGGAAGAAGAGGTGTTTTGCTGTTTTAGGTTGCCGAAGGCACAGGGGGCACATAGGATCAGGTAAGATTCGCCTCTTATAGAGATTCTCTTTTGTTGGGAGTGTGTTTTGGCATATACTCCATAGGAAGAACCTTACTTTGAGGGGGACAAGAATATCCCATAACTTGGTCCATAGAGATCTGGGTGGCTGATAGGAGGTTGTTGCTCTATTTGAGTCATGGATGTTGGTCGATGAATAGATCCTGTTGTAGCCACTTTTAACTGTGTAGGATCCTGACTTATTCCCCATCCAGATCTACCTATCTTCCTGTGGATGTGCACAAATGGGAGTTGATAGTATTTCATTAACTACTTGGTCATAAAAAATATCACGAAGTTTAGGCTGGTCCCATAACCTCCTGTCATCGCTCATTAAATCAACAACTTTCATAGGGTTATCCTTGTTCACCGGTCCTCCTATCACTCCCCTTGGAAGCCATTTGTCTTGCCGAATGTTGATGGTGTTCCCATCTCCCACAATCCAGCTTACCTCCGGTTCGATAGTGTCCCTTTCTATTAAGATGCTATGCCAACCCCAAGATGGCCGTTGCCCTGTTTTTGCATTCAATAAGTCTCCGTTTGGATAGTAAACTCCTTCTAGGATCTAGCCCTATAGAGCTGACGGTGATTGCAAAAGTCTCCACGCTTGTTTGCCTAACATGGCCTTGTTGAAATTAATTAGGTCCTTAAAGCCGAGATCCCCTTCATCTTTCTAGATTTCAAGACCTCCCATCTCTTCCAGTACATGCCTCTTTTGGAGTCGTTTTGTTTCCACAAGAACTTCGCAATCCTTCGTTTGATGGCTTTACAAAGTGAGATAGGGATTTTGAAAATGGACATGGCGTATTCAGAAAGAGCCTGTACAACAGCTTTAATCAATATTTCTTTGCCTACTTTAGACAACATCTTCTCTTTCCAGCCTGCAAGCTTCATGTTCACTCTAGCAAGGATCCATGAAAACATCTCATTTTTTGTTTGTCCCCAATCAGATGGAATTCCTAGGTACTTCCCTGTTTTGTCAATAATAGGCACTCTTAACTCATGTGCCATATTCCTCTTAAAGCTCAACGGACAGCCCTTGCTAAAAAACACTCTCGATTTGTTTAGATTGATAGCTTGACTAGTTGCATAGCAATACTGGTTCAGAACATTTGCCAAGTTTTGACATTCTCTAACTGTCCTATCCATAAAAATGATAGCATCATCAACAAATAGCAAATGAGATAATGTGGGACAATACCTATTCAGTTTTATTCCTTTGATGCTCCCATCTTCTATTGCTTTGTGTATTAGCCAAGAAAAAACATTAGCCATAAGTATGAAGAGATACGGGGATAGTGGATCTCCTTGTCTTATCCCACGCGTGGGTGTAAAATATCGTGTATAATCTCCATTGACTTTAACGCTAAATGATACTATGGAAACACAATGCATCACTAGCTCAACCCATCTTCCACTAAACCCCATCTTTAACATACTCATTTTTAAAAAGTCCCACTCAACCCTATCATAAGCTTTTTGCATATTCAGTTTAAGGATTGCCTGGAATTTCTTTTTTCTTTCTTTGATCCTCAACTGATGCAACACCTCCTAAACAATGAAGATGTTATCTTGTATTTGTCTTCCTTTAATAAAGACGCTTTATTCAGAGGCTATGATCTCAGCAAGCCATGGTTTTAATCTGTTTGCTAGCACCTTGGAGATGATTTTATAGCAGAAATTACATAGGTTGATTGGTCTAAATTGGCTAATGCTTTCTGGACTTTTCACTTTTGGAATGAGAGATATGTGAGTCTTGTTGAGTAGAGGATTAGATTTACCTGATTCAAAGAAATTCTGATCCAAGTGTAGCATGTCCAGCTGAATATCTTCCCAATAATGCTGATAAAATTGTCCATTGAGTCCATCCGGGCCAGGAGCTTTTAGGGAGCCTAGCTGGAAAACCGCTTCTTTTACTTCTTCCATTGAAATAGGGGTCAAGAGGCTTTCATTCATTTCCATGGTGACTATGGATGGGCATATATCCAAGATAGGTTGAAATTCTTTTGGACCCACCGATTCATATAAAGAACAATAGTAGTCCTCTATGTGTTGCTTCAATATCTTTTGGTCCCTACACCAATTATCTTCATTTAGTCCCAAAGAAGAAATTCTATTTCACTGTCTTCGTTGAACCGTAATAGCATGGAAATATTTTGAATTTCTGTCACCCCATTGAAGCCAATTTACCCGAGACCTCATACCTCAATACATCTCTTCCTGTCTCCAGAGTCGTTCAATATTCTCTTTAATTTCTTGATATTCCGCTTTGTTGGAAAATTCAGAATCCCCATTTGTGATCTAGTAAGTTTTTGCTTGAGCCTCCTAATTTGGAAAGAGGCATTAGAGAACTTTCTTTTGCTCCATGAAGCCAAGTCCTTCATGACAATCTGTATCTTCTGAGAAAAGGATGTATAACAGTGCTGATTGCCTCCCCAACAGCTTTTAATGATCTCTCCATACTCTTTTTCCTCCATCCAAAAGGCTTCAAACTTGAATTCCTTCATTTTTCTCTCCCACACAGGATGTAGAGACAGCAAAAGCGGGCTATGGTCTGAGCCTATCGCAGGGAGAGCCACCACTTCAGCATTTAGGAACATAATTCTCCAATCCATTGTACATGAGGCTCTGTCTAACCTCTTCTTCACTAGATTTTCACCTTCTCTATTGTTGGCCCAAGTAAAAGCACAACCTTTAGTGTCTATATCCATCAAAGAACAATCATTAAGGAAGTCTCGAAAGACTGCTATTCTATGTTGATCAACTTCCCTCTTCCCAACTTTCTCCCAGCTATATAGGATTTCATTAAAGTCCCCCATACAAAGCCATGGGAGTTGATTATTGGAGTGAATATCCTGAATCTTGTGCCATAACAGAATCCTTTTCTGGAAATTTGTCGGAGCATGCAAGAGGGTAACTCTCATTAGATGTCCACTACGCTATTGGATTTGAAGACAAGCGGAGACCATCATTTTCGGAGGTGTAATGACCGATACCATTTCGAGCTCAAAGAAAATCGTGGCGTGCCGGATCGTCGAGTTCTTACTTCGTCCACGTCATAGCTTGATGGAGGTCCGATGCTGATAGAATCCTATTTTGCTGCTGCTACTGCTTTGAGCAAACACGAATAAAGTAAGTACTTCCTATTCTAGGAGTGATCTTTAAATTCCCATTCAATGCCGCTAGGTTTTTCTTTTTGTCTCTTTCTCTCCCTCTCTCTCACTGTGGACTTCGAATATATTCGTTCAGTACGAAAGATGGCTGGCACACTGGAGCAAGCTGCTGGGGGAGCCTCAGCGAGGTAACTCGGCTGCCACTCGTACTGTCGACTGGCGTCGGCGGGTCCCTCCAAAGCAGGTTTTTCTCTTCGATGTCCTCCTCTGTCAGCCTTCTGGTGTCTCTCTGTGTCTCTCCGTCTCTCTCTCCATCTGCAGTAACGCCTGTGTCTTTCCTTTTTTTACTTCTCTGCATTCCCTCTGACACTGCATGCATGGAAATTTGATCTCATACACTCGGCTATGCATGCCCCCCTCTGTTTTTCTTTTCTTTCTCTTGATATTATTCCGTGTGGCCCGGCCAAGTGAAATCTAAATCAACTTTTGATGAATTTCTTCGGATTCGATGGAAGAATTCACATGTATTTTTCTTCTCTCCTCTTCATGTCCTCCTCCTCCCTTGCACGCCGGTTCTTACAGAACCTCGGGATTGATGGCCAACGTGTCTTTCTATCAGACTTGGGGTCTGGCAACATACCTACCACCCCCTTCACAATTAAAGAATCTCAGCTCATTGATCAATGGAGAGTTTGAAGTTAGTAAATAAGATAAAAGATTATGGATCGCAATACCTACGAAACTATTTGTAATGATGTTCCCTTTTGAATTCAGGGAAAAGAAAAATTACATTCCAAGACCAAAGCAGAAGAAAGCGGTGACAATTAAATTATTTTGTAATGACTCAAATCTCAACTTCCCATCGTAACTAGTTTTCTTCAAATCCGTGCTTTGTATGCGATATATTTTAAAATCTTTCTATTGAAAAAAGATGACCAAAACAGGTCTTTTAAAAAAAGTTGAGTAATTCACGTGGTGTAATTATCTTTTTCTCATCCAATGATCATATTTACCAATTGATTATTGTAAATTTGCAAAGCTTAATATTGTTTTACCATTAACAAACCAAAAAAATAAAGCTCGTTAGGCTGTTTGTTAAGTAGATTTATCTAACTTTTACACACTTTGGAGTTGTATTCTTGTCTACTTTAGTTTTTCCGCAAGCTTTTGAAAGTGGGAAGTGATATTTCCTCAACCCAAAAAATTTCCACACCGTTTTCAAATTATGTGTTTTGGTTAGATTAATTTATCCTTAAAGCTCATTCACAATATCCATGAAAATTCTTGAAAAACCGTGAACATAAAAGATGAAAGTTTGCTAATGTTAGCACACTTCACTTTTCATGAAAAGTAAGTACTATTTCTTTTTAAAAGATGCCAACTCGCGTTTTGAATAAAACATTATAAAAGGAAATATAAAATTTCTTTTTCCTAATTATTATGATATATCATTTGAACTAATCTTCAAACATCGTCCAAATAAAACTATGTTGTATCAATTGTCAACCGCACACGATGTACTTTAATAAATTATAAATAAGAAAAGGATTTAGGTAATTGATGATTCGATCATGATTTCGTGGGTTCCGAAAATGTTAGAGGGCGTCACACATATTTAGCTAATGCCTTTGCTTTCTCATAAGCTTTATAATTGTTAAATTGTATATTGGGTTTGAGACATTTACGAAATTCAATCCGGTTTCGTAAGTCTGCAGAAGTTTTTACAGTTTCGAGGAAATGGGCGTTCCCAATAAAGCTTGACAAAAAGTGAAGTGTTGTTAGCAGCTGTCACTAATTGAAGCATTACCAAGTGAAGAAAGTCGAAGAACTTATGATAATTTTGCTGTTTGCTGAGCTCTCTGTTTTAGGCCTCAAAGTGGAAGAGTTTGAGGGAAAATGTTATTTTTTTTTTGCTTTGGTCGGTCTTATTCTATTCCTATTCTAACGCTCAGACTCAGACTTTTGTCCTGCCTCATTGTAAGGCGTGGAAGTCGAAACTCACTCCTGAAACTACAGCGTCCCCACCCTAACCCCTCTAAGAAAGTGGGGATTCGAACCCCCCTCTAAGAAAGTGGGGATTCGAACCCCCCTATCTCCCCCTTCCAAGTTGAAAATGTTATTTCAATTGATATTTATTTTACTTCATGACTCTTGACCTCTTAGCCTTTGATTAGACAACAGATACGTGTTTGCTATTTTGGATGACTCTTAATGGATTAATTTTTATGCTTGCTATGATCCATGGCCTTAAAGACATGAGAAAAGGTCGCGACTCATAAAGTAAAATAATGTATAAATTGAAATAGCATTTAATTAACACTAGTCTTCTTTTAAACGTAATTGACAACCGATAGGCATAGTGCTTTTGATCGGATTATCCCTTCCATACCTTTAAAAGGCCAGGTGCGTTGAACAACTGTACTTACTTCATGGATTTTACTCTAGACAACTTAGTTTTTGTTCGTTTGGTGGTTATGAAATGATCCCTGCCGTATGAAACTTTTCTGGTCCTTGACATAAGGAGCTTGTGGTGATTAGGGGTGAGCGCGGTTCCCGGGTAGAATCGGGAACTGGAAAACCGCACCGATGGGTCCGGTTCGGTTCCTGATTCCGAGGAGAGAGGTTCTAGTTCCCGGTTCCATTTTTTTCGGAACCGGGAACCGAAACCGAAATTGGAACTAGGTTCCTAATTCTTAAAAACCCTAATTTTATTCCAATTTGTCTCTTCCCTCTCTCCGACTCTATCCCTAACTTGAACTCCTGATTCTCTCCTTCGGCTCTCTCCGCCTGGCGACGCCCTTCGTGACGACTCGACGCTGCTCACCCCCCTTTGCTTAGCGACGCTGTTCAACCCCACTTGGCCCCCTCGACGCCGCTTGCCCCACTCTGCTCGACGACACTCCCCTTCACTCGATGACACCCTTGACGACGACTTGACGCCCCTTGCCCCTTCGCTTCCCTCAACGTTCGTTACCCTTCTTTCTCCGTCTTCTCGAGATCCTGGTACTCTCTCTCTCTCTAGTTCTTGGTGTGGGGGTCTTCTCCATCCAATACACCAATCAGGGTCTGGGGAGTCTGTTTCAGTTTTGGACAAAGAGCTGTGTCCCCGTGAGTTTGATTTGTTTGATGCCTCCCTTCATGATCTTGTGTTCTTCTCATGTTTTCTGGACCAACATGTTTTGTCCTTCTTTTGTTGTTGCCAAGGATTATTGATTGTTGGTGTGACGAGTAGTTTGTTCATTTGGTGATTCGTGGGGAGGGTTGAAATGGGTCTGATCTATTTGCGGCTTGGTCATTGAATTGGCGCTTTGGATATCATGATTTGTCCGAATAACTAGAAAAGTAAGATCAGTGCCATTCGGAATCGTGTCTTGTGTCCTCTGCTCTTAAAGTGATGTCCTTTGCTCGCAAATTCCAATGAAAGTTCTGAAAGCTTTGGAATTTAGGGCATTTGATTCATGTAATTTTTGTGGGCGGTGGGTGATGAAAAACCGGGGGAGGCGTTGAGATTTGGGATCAACTGGGTTCTCCTAGTTATCAACCTAATAGTGAGATCACTATAGGAAAATGGGTTGGAAAGGTTATAGTTAACGAATGTTCCCAACCATTACAGTTGCACCTAATTTTTTTTTCCAAACAGTTGTACTTAATTAGAACTTATATAATTTCAGGGATTAACTGTATATCTATATTTTCGAGCCACACGTATATCTTCGACACTTTGACAACTCTCGGTTGTCGTGAAAATCTCGAGGTTTCAATTATGAACACAGGGTACCAAAACAACAGAAATCGGTCTAGTGTCGATCGACACGAATTTTGCAATTAGGTGGATTCACCCACTCGTAATTACATATCTCTGTCAAATCGACCTATCTCCGGTCTCTAATCGAATTTGATGGTGTCGTATTGACCCTTGCAAATTAGTATGGTCGAGCAGTCGTTTTCTGGTCGAATTCTCAAGTCAGTCGCGTTTATATTCCTTAACGGCTTCACTTGATAGACTAGTTATTTCATGAGTGGCCAACTTAGAGAAAAAGGCCATAGGCGCGTCAATGAAAAGCCCATTTCATCTCATCGAAACAGACTTGAAAATCAGGATGTGACAACTCTTCCCCTCTTATAAAAATTTCATCATTGAAATTTAAACCTATTACAAATCTTAAACAAAAAGGTGGGGGTACAGTTGTCTCATCGAATCTTCACTTTCCCAAGTTGCTCCTTCAGTACCGTGGTGTTGCCAGACCACTTTGACCAACAGAATGGTCTTGGTTCGCAGAATTTGTTCCTTGCGATTCACAATATGAACCGGGCTTTCCATGTACAACACTTTGTCATTCACGTCTAAATCCTCAAAATTCAGCATATGGGTTGGGTCAGGCTCATACTTCATTAACATTGACTTGTGAAAGACGTCATGCACTTGCGCCAACTTCAGTGGCAATGCAAGACGATACGCTAGGATCCCGATTCTTTCCAAAATCTCAAAGAGATTTACGTACCTCGGACTCAACTTTCCCTTCTTACTGAAGCGCGAAGTACCCCTCATTGGTGACACTTTTAGAAAGATGTGATCACCAACTTGGAATTCCAACGGTTTTCGACGCTTATCCGCGTAGCTTTTCTAGCGGCTTTGAGCAGTCTTTAATCTATCTCTGATGACTACAACTACATCCACTAACTATTGGACTAACTCTGGGCCTGTAATCTTTCATTCTCCAACCCCATCCCAATACACTGGCGTTTTGCATGCTCTGCCATCTAACGCTTCAAAAGGAGCCATCCGAATGCTCTGCTGGTAGCTGTTGTTGTGGGCGAACTCAACGAGATGAAGCTATTCCTCCTAGCTTCCTTTGAAATCCAATACGCAAGCTTGCAACATGTCTTCGAGGGTTTGAATCGTCCTCTCAGACTGGGCATCCATCTAAGGATGGTTGTCATGCCCCAACTCTCAAGAACGCGCACATCCCACTGCGATTGATACAAATGTGACTTCCTAGGACTAGTCGCCGACCCTTTCATTTTTAATTGCACATACGAAATCAAACAATAATCCCTGACAACAAACAACATGGGATAGGAAAGTAGGGCAACATTTCTCAAAAGCATACTTTTATAAACAACTAGGTTTCTATACAAAAGGAGTCTAGGTAAAAGCCTACAAAATGATCGACTCTCAAAAGAAGCCGTCCTACAACATCCTAGTAGGACACATACGCCGATCTTTAGACTCCACCTCCAGAGCTTCGGTCCTCCACAACCACCAACTAAGGACCTAAAAATTGTTATACAATAACCAGTGAGACAATGTCTCAGCAAGTCCACCCCCTAAACCCTTATTAGAAAGGAAATACGCCAAGGGTAAACTAGCCACACAATCACTCAATGAGAATAGGGAGCTCACCTCGCCTCAGATCCTTCCTGCATGTCAGCACAATACATATCTCAATTGCATATAATCAATGCACGCAACAATTGAAATGTCTCATTAGCTCAATCAATCATTTATGCATTCCAATTGTTAATTTGCCCCCTTAAGGGTACTACCTACTCACAGGTAGTAGACACAACCAAGTATCGCCTATATCTTAATAGACGGCTTACCTGAAGGGGTGTAGGTCCAGAATCTACTACGACCCGAGTCACCTACTCATAAGTTCGGTATCCTTCTAGCGTAGCCAGGCATCGTCTCACCACCAATGAGCACGGCTGTTGAAACCTAAATTTTGGCGACCCATTTAGAAAATTAGGGGTTAATTTTATACCTGAAAAAAATTATTATTAATTAGTTAATTAATTGCATAGCATATAGATTTAGATGCATTTATTTGTAATTCGCATTTTTTTTTGGACCAGGGGTGGATGGGTCGAATTAATTGTTTTGAGTTTTAAATTAACAGGCCGGACTAAGCCCATAAAACGAGAAAATCGGCTTGAGCCCATTCTTTTTAATGACAAAAATTATTTAAATAGAGATTTGATGTGATGTTATGGTCGGTTTTTGAAATTTTAAAAAAATCGCATTGCAATCTCATCTTTATCCATAGGCGATAAAATCATTAGAGGATATTCGGGAGATAAGGAGAATAAAAATATTTTTGTGATCAAGAGGTTATAGATAATCTTTTCGTCAGATGAAATATTGACAAAAAGATTAGATTTTGTTTTGGCCTATAAAAGGGTGTACGTAGGGTTTCGATTAGTGGGGGGGGCTTCTTCCATTTTGTTCCTGGGGGGAGAAAATCAAAGCAAAAAAGAAAACTTTTTTTTTTGTTTCCTTCCATAGGGGGGTTAAAAAAAGTCAAAAAATGAAGGAAAGGAAGAGAGGGACGTGGGTGTGATGTCAACAAGGAAAGGAGGGGAAAAAACAATCACTGTTCATCTTCTTTCCCTTGCCCGCGTCCGCCGCTTGCAGGCTCAGCCTCAGGTAGCCAAACCGCCGGTCACTGCCGCGGCGTCGCCTCACTACGCCACAACACCAGACGGCCCCGCTTCCGATTTGACGTTTCAATCATCCGCCGGTCTCCGAGTCCTCAGCCCCCGCACGCCACATCTGCTCACCCGGCGCCCCGTAAGTTCGATTGTTGATTGCCCGAGCAACCACCACGCCTTCGACCGCCAGCTCACCGTCTCTGAAGTACCACCGCAGCCCGCCCCCATCGAAGCACCTGCATCACCAGTTGCTGCAATCCGACACCGGAGCCCTGCTGCTCCCAATCCGCCTGTACCCACGCCGTTTCTGCTTGAAGGCCACGAGGACCCAAGCGTTGACCCACGATTCCGGTGACCTGTTGCTGCCCAACGCCTCCCCGTGCCGCGCCGACCCAAGATCCTACTGTTTGTTTCCGTCGGAGACTGTCTTCGCCGCCGCTGCTACCCAAAGCTCGCTGCAGCCAAGCCCGACGCCCTTGTTCGCCTGAGTCGGTCTCGCACCAGCAACCGAACGCTGCTCCCCGGCCTTGCCTGAATTGTGACCTTTACTGCTCGGAGCCAAAGACCTGCGATCCACTTGCGGTTCGAAGCCAAAGACCCGAGCATGCCTGTTCATCTGCCCACGAGCTCCGCGATTTGCCCACCACCAACGCCTCTGCACCGCACTGCCTCCGCTTATCCAACCCACTCGCGTTTGAAGCCAGCTGCTCGTGCCACTCTTGCGCCCGGACCTCCGCTCGTTGCCGCTGTTGCCATCGTCTCCACCCACCTACCCTCACCAGAGCCGGTGACCAGCCGCATGAAGCTTGAAAGGGAAAAAGAGAAAAAAAACAAGAAAAGAAAAAAAAAAAGGAAAATCAGTTAGGTAGTTTTTATTTTTATTTTGCTTTATTTTGTTTATATTTTTAAGTTTAGTTATTTAAGTTGTGATATTGGTTGTTAATACTCACAAAATCTTGTAGGCATTATCCGCAGGGGGTTTTTCCTGAAATTATTGTAATTATTAATTTGACCCGTAAGATGTCGGGTCATTTTTTTAATTATACTAATTTTTGGGGTGTTTGTTGATATTATCTTAATTGTTGAATCAATATGATCATTAATTTGATCCGTAAGATTTCGGATCAGATTTTTAATTATTTTGAACCCTTTGTCGTGATGTTTAGGGTTAGATAATCGTTAATTTGATCTGTGAGACAACATGTTATTTTTTCAATTATTTTAATCCTTTATTTGTTGAATATCTTGATTTTTTAGATTTAATGTTTAGTTGATAATTGCTTGTTTTGGGAAATCACAAAAAAGAATCCAAAAAATATTTGAATTAGGATTCAGTTTGTTTTGGAATATTTTTTGTTATCTTGCATATATAGAATAGGGATTTTATTTCGAATTTAGAAAAAAATATAAAAAAAGTTCATTTAGGTTGTTAGTTTTTTTTAATTATTATTTGAATTGCACGTTTAATTATGTGTTAGTTTTAATTTCGAATTGCATAAAGAAAAACATAAAAAAATCATTGTGCATATTAGGTTAGAATTGCATGTTTCATTTTAAATTTAGATTATCTTTTTAGATAGATTGCATCTTAGAGTAAGATAATGTCTTAGTTTAAATTAGGATTTAATATGACTTAATCCTTTAGTTTAAATTAGATAGAATCTTAATCTAGCTAGATCATTTTGCATTTTTCTTAAATTTCGAATTTCATAAAAAATATACGAATTTTGTCTTTGCATAAATTAGTTTCAATTTTTAGGATAGATTGCATTTTAAAAAAATAGAAATATCAAATGCACGTCATTTAGTTTTTATTAGGTTCATTTAATTAGAACTTCCTCGTCAATAGACTAGGTCATTCAACAAATGTCGCGTGACATATAGCTCGCATATGAAATTGCATGGGGCATGTCATTTTAGTTGAAATAATTTTGTATGTCATTGCATTGCATTGCATGTCATTAGAATTAGGTCGTTTAGATTGCATTTCTTCATGTCATATAGTTTAGGTCATATCGTCATGTCATATTAGATTATTAACATGCATCGCATGACTTTCATTAAATAAAGTGAAAACAAAAATTGAAATTGCGTGTTAATTAGAAATCATATCTAGGATTATCGATATGAATTCTGATCTAACAACGCAGATGCTCTCGTTGCTTTAAGGTAAGTCTTGCATTATTTTATTCACTTTCTTGGTGTTAAATTGATGGTTTGTGCACTCACATGATCACCTCACACGTTAGGAAAGTGAATTAAAATCAAATCAAGCTGCCAGCAAAACATTTTTTGAAAATTTAAAAAGAAATGGTACCGAAATGGCAATAGGATAGTCTAGTGTAACCAAGTCCCCGTACTCTTAGTCTCTGGTTCATAGGAGTAAAATAATTTTTCCATTATTTTACTTAGGTGTCTAATCGACCTATCCTAAATCGATTAGTGGCGACTCCTAGATATGTTAAAACTTTAAGTCGCGATTTAGTATGGGCTTGGGAGAGCCCGAGCTAAGCTTAAAGACTTAGCAATCCATTAGCCTAATTTTAGGTGGTGCACCCGAAAAATTAGGTCGCTACAACGGCGACGTCTATATCTTAATAGATGGCTTCCTCGAAGGGGCGTATGTCCAGAATCTATTGTGATCGACGATCTAAAGAATGGATATCCCACATAGGGTAATGTCCGGCTTAAAAGCTCGAGACGAGTTTTTATTAAACAACACACGATCAAACAATCTCGGCCCAGGACACCATACATTTCACTCAAATGTCTCCATTAAAATAGTGCTCCCAGCCTATTTTCTTCATAGTAAAAACACCTCGTGAAAATAGTCGTGTGTGGGTACACGGTCAGTTCGAACCCGAAAAATTGTTATTCTCCAATTTAAAAGTCCCATTGTTTTATATAGTATATAAAACTATTTTTGGTGTTAAAACCCGACACCTGGGAATTTCTGAATAAATATTGAAATTCACAATTTTTGGAATAAATTACCAAAAATCCAATCACTACTCAATTTGCACAAATTAACATCCAATTGCGAAATCTGAACACACCATTGCAATCGGCACAAAATTCCGGTCATCGGCTATCCCGGCCTAATTTCCGGAAAATATTTAATAATTAAATAATTACTAAAATTAATTAAAGAAATCAATTAAATGCCAAAAATAGCTAACCTAGGCCGAAATTACAAAATTAAATACTGAGACGGGCCTGGAAAATTCCCGAACCAATCTAGATAATTAATATAACCTATCAAGGCCCTAATTAACTTAATTTAACAACCTAACATGCAAAATAGGATATTTAAATAACTAATCTAATCTAACTAACCACCTAAACCTTAATTAACCTAATCTAATTACCCTATAAACGTTATTAACATACTAATCAAGGTTTAGTGAGATAATTCACTTGATTCGAGAACCGCTCGAATCAAAACAATGGGGTCGCAACGAGGACCGACAAATCCCAAAACGGCGATGCCAACGGGGCACGGATCGGACCCGAAAAATGGCCCACAAGCTCACTGCTCAAGCTGAAAAATATGTTCTGTTCACGGCTTCGCACGGCTGAAATTCTGATTGAGCTTCAGTGGAACTTCTCCCAGACAGCAGACTTTGGCGGATCGTTGGACGAGCGAAGCGGTCAACACAGGCTTCGGTGGAATATGGGATGCGTGGTTGAAGATGGGGCAGCTGGCTTGAGGCTTCGTTGATTTCAATTGAAAAAAAAAAAAAACAAGCAAGGGCAGTCAACAAATGAAACTTCGGTGAGATGTGTTGACCAAAGAAGACAAGATTTAGTGGAGATGGCAAAAGGAATTTGGGCAAATGAAAGAAAGGTGGAAGAGAACAACCCATAAGCAGAGAAAGAGATTCGGTTGAGGGGGGGCTTCGACGGATGAAAATGAAAAGAACAGAAGCAGAGGAGAGAGAGAATCGAAGATGGCAACGCGTGAAGGGAGGGGCGGCGGTCAAGACATGCGACGGAAGCCTCGAAGAAAAGAAGACAAAAGTCAATGAACTAATCCAAAAAAAATTAATTGCTTGGTCCCCCAAATGGTGTGCAATCTTATCCCAATGTCTCTTAATACTTTCTAGCTTGTAATATCCATGAATTATCAAATTATGAAGCCAAAATTGCTGCCCCCTTCCATAGCTCCGAATTTACTTAATTTAAGCTTCAATATCCATCAAAATTCTTCAATTTGATGTCCAAATTTGATGTAGAAAAAGCCCACATAATTTCTACAATTCTCCTTCGCCACAAAGCTCGGTTTGCAAGTCAAAAATCTCTTCAATTTGGCTAATCCGAATTTCCATTTGTTTTCCGAAATGTCCGAAACAAGTTCCAATTTCTGAAATCAGGTTCAAATTCACTGTTATATTCAATTTGACGCGATTTTAGCGTGACCTAACTTACCGGGTAGTTTTTAGGAATTTTTAGTGTAATTGACCCATAATCCATTATTTTCGAACCACAACGTACATTTTTGACACATTGGCGACTCTTGGTTGTTGTGAAAATCTCGAGGTTTCAATTACGGACACAAGATACCCAAAACGATAGAAAATCGGTCTAGTGTCGATTGAAGAGAATTTTGCAATTAGGTAGAATCACCCACACTCAATCACACACCTCAGTTGAATTGACCTATCTCCAGTCTCTGATCAATTTTTAATTGTGCCATAATGATCCTTACAAATTAGCATGGTCGAGCAGTCGATTCCTAGTCGAATTCTCAAGTCTATTGCGTTAAAATCCCTTAATGACTTCCCAAGATAGTTTAGTTATCTCATGAGTGATTGTCTTAGAGAATAGCACTATAGGCGCGTCGATGAAAAGCCCGATTTATCCAATTGAAACAGGATTGAAAATTGAGGATGTCATAACTCTTCTCCTCTTATAAAAATTTCGTCCTCGAAATTTAAACCATACAAATCTTTAAACAAAAAGGTGGGGGTACAATCGTTTCATTGATTCTTCACTTTCCCAGGTTACTTCTTCAGTGCTGTGGCGTTGCTAGACCACTTTGACCAATGGGATGGTCTTGGTGCGTAGAACCTGCTCCTTACAATCTACAATCTGAACTGAGCTTTCAACGTACGACACTCTGTTGTCCACGTCCAATTCCTCAAAATTGAGCATGTGGGTCGAGTCAGGCTCATACTTCCTCAACATCGACACGTGAAAGCCGCCATGCACTTGCGCCAATCTCGACGGTAATGCAAGACGATACGCTAGGATCCCGATTCTTTCAAGAATCTCAAATGGACCTACATACCTCGGACTCAGCTTTCCTTTCTTGCCAAAGCGTGAAGTACCTCTCATTGGTGACTCTTTCAGAAAAAACGTGATCACCAACTTAGAATTTCAATGGCCTCTGATGCTTATCGGCGTAGCTTTTCTAGCGACTCTGAGCGGTCTTTAGTCTGTCTCTGATGACGGCAACTGCATCCACTAACTGCTGGACTAACTCTGGGCCTGTGATTTTTCTTTCCCCGAATTCATTCCAACAAACTGGCGTTCTGCATGCCCTGCCATACAAAATGCTCTGCTGATAGTTGTTGTTATAGGTGAACTCGACAAGGTGAAGCTATTCCTCCCAGCTTCTGTTGAAATCCAACACACAAGCTCGTAGCATGTCTTCGAGGGTTTCAATCGTCCTCTTAGACTGGCCATTCGTCTGAGGATGATAGGTCGTACTATACAGCAACTTCGTTCCTAAAGCACTCTGTAAACTTTTCCAAAAGGTAGCCTTGAACCTCGGGTCTCGGTCTGACGAACTATCTAACACACGTATAGCTGTGCGTGCCTGTCCAAATCAAGGTCCTTTCGTATTGCAATGAAATGGGCCGACTTCGTCAGTCTATCGACCACTACTCAAATGGAATCATTTACTCTTCGACTCTTTGGTAAGCCCATCACAAAGTCCATTGTGACGTGTTCCCATTTCCACTCGGGAATCTCGAGAGGTTGCAGAAGTCCTCCCGGCTTACAATGCTGTGCTTTTACTTACTGACATGTCAGACACTTAGCAACATGCTTGGTGATGTCTGCCTTCATACCAAACCACCAATAGTTTTGACGCAGGTTCTGATACATTTTCATACTACTAGGATGAATGCTATAATTGCTACGATGAGCTTCTGATAAAAACTCCTCTTTAAGCTCTACATCGTCAAGTACACACAATCGTCCTCGGAACCTCAGCATTCCGTCCTCAGAAACCTTAAAGTCAGTCTTCCTTTTTCTCAATATCCTTTTGCAGGATTTTCTGAACATCTGGATCTATCGGCTGAAGTGCCTTGATTCTGATCTGAACATCCGGCTCAATTCTGAGGGTGGCCATAAGATTCGAAAGGTGGCCTACCTCAAACTTGAAACCGAATCTCGAGCCTTCTCAAGTAAGGTCCATTCTTTGAGCACCATCTGTGCAACTGAAGATTTCTGACTCAGCACATCAGCGACCTTGTTCGCTTTTTCGGGGTGATATAGGATATCACAATCTTAGTCCTTCAAGAGTTCCATCGAGCGATGATGTCTCATATTCAACTCCTTCCGAGAGAATAAATACTTGAGACTTTGATGGTCAGTGAAGATCTTGAATCTTTCTTCGCACAAGTAATGTCTCCAAATCTTCAGAGCGAATATAATTGCTGTGAGTTTCAAGTCATGCGTCGGGTAATTCAGCTCATGAGGTCTCAACTGACGGGACGCGTATGCAACAACTCTGCCATGTTGCATCAACACGTAACCCAATCCTCTATACGATGCATCACTATAGATCTCATACCCTCAATACAGGTGCGATAGTTAGCTTTTCCTTAAGCCCTTGGAAACTACGTTCGCATTTATCTGTCCATACAAAATTTTATTCCTTCTTTAGTAGTTGAGTCAAAGGCGAAGCTAAGGCTGAAAACCCTTCTACAAACCTTCTGTAATACCCTGCTAAACCAGAAAACTTCTGATCTCTGTCACTGTAGTCGGTCTTGGCCAGTTGATTACTGCTTCAATCTTGGCGAGATCCATAGAGATTCATTCTCCTAAAATCGCGTGACTTAGAAAAGCAACACGAGTCAACCAAAACTCGCATTTGCTGAACTTAGCATACAACTCATGAGTACTTAGAGTTTGAAGTACCATCCTCAAATGACTTTCATGCTCCTCAGCACTTCTTGAGTAGACTAGAATATCGTCGATGAACATGATCACAAACTAAGCCAGGTATCACTTGAACACTCGGTTCATCAAATCCATGAAAGCAGCTGGAGCGTTCGTCAATCCAAACAGCATGACCGTGAATTCATAATGTTCGTACCAAGTATGAAACACTGACTTCGGTATGTCCTCGTTTCTGATCCTCAGCTGATGATATCTCGTGCTCAAGTCGATTTTAGAAAATATCGACGCTCCTTGTAACTGATCAAACAAGTTATCGTTCCTCGGCAATGGATACTTGTTTTTGATCGTCACCTAATTGAGTCGACGATAGTCGATGCACAGGCGCAACGAACCATCTTTCTTCTTTACAAACAGAACTGGTGCTCCCTAAGGTGATGCACTGGGACATATGAATCCCTTATCCAACAATTCTTGCATCTGCACCTTTAGCCTTATAAGCCTTAGAAATTGGCTCTGTCCCGGGGGCTAACTCAATCACGAATTTAATCTCTCTTTCTGGTGGTAGACTTGGCAATTCTATCAAGAATACATCTGGAAATTCTTGAACTACTGCAATATCTTCTATCTTTAGCTCCTCAACTGTCGTATCCACGACAGTCGCCAGGTAACCTTGGCAACCCTTGTCTAACAGACAGGTTGCCTCGAATGATGAGATTAAAGTAATCGAGGGTCCTCCTCGACTACCAATAAACTCGAAGCTCTCACCCTCTAATGGGTTAAACTGAATCGCTTTACGATAACGGTCTAGCTTAGCTCGTTGCTTGGTGAGCCAGTCCATGCCAATTATAAGGTCAAAGTCATACATGGCTAGGACTATCAAGTCTATCTTCCCCTCTCGCTCACCAATCGCTAACGTGCAACCAGGACAACTCACGGTAACTAACACCTTATCCTTTAATGGTGTCGATATACTGACCACTGACTCCAACAACTTAGGAATCAATCCTACCAACTTAACATACTGCTCAGTTATAAATGAATGAGTAGCTCCAAGGTCAAATATGTTAGAACTAGTAGGACCACCTAGAGGGGGGTGAATAGGTGACTAAAATGATATTTATAAATTTATCCGAAAGTATAGACAATTTCCTTGATGAGAGACTAAGAATTTAAAAACAATAATCGCTGCAAATGAAAGTACTGAAAAGTAAAAGGATTAGGGATAGAGAATCAAGACTCTAGATTTATAGTGGTTCGACTTAGACCAAGCCTACGTCCACTCTCCCGCACGGACAGCCCTCTGGCTGGATTTCACTAAGAATCAAAAAGAGAATTTACAATCTCATGCCCTTGATTCCACAGTGTAGAGAGTCTACTACACTTCCTCAAGGTCTCACCACACTTCGGTCTCTCTTTTGATTACAAGTATAGCTCGAAGAATAGAATCACAAAATAACAAGGAGATTCAGACTTTGGAATCTTCTATCTGGCACCCTTCAACATCTTGAGCGTCTCCCTTAAATACTTCTTCATGCCTTCATTATCGTTGGCACCTTCCAAAGAAGTTCTTCCAATCAACCCGTTGGACAGAATCAATTTAGAGAGATCTCGAGCTCTTTAAGGCAAGTGTTGATAGCCCATCAATCTTGTTCGCCCATACAATCAAGATCTTGGTTTCCATAAGTAGAACCTTCCAAATATAAGTTGCGAATCTAGAGAATCTAGATTATTCGAATGAATATAAGATCTTGTAGTGCTAATCCAGTCGAGAGATAATCCTTAACTGTTGGAGTCAAAACCATACTAGACAGAATCAGAATAGAAGTTTTAACTTTGTCAGTGTGGAAACTATCCATGAGAGTAGACTTTAAAACTTGAGTCTTGATATCTTCAGAGTTTGGTCTTCAGACTTTGCCAGTAGAGTTTGCAAGTCTTCAGACTAGACTGATGGAAATGTTTTGTGGACTTCAAAATACTTTAAGAGAATTTTTCCAACAATCTCCCCCTTTTTTTATGGTGACAAAACTTTCCTGTAGATTTGAATATTATATCCTTGCAATACAACATTTAAGCTAGCAATGATATCTCATAAAAGATTAGAGTAAAGATAGTAAAAGTTGTCCTGTACACAGATCTGCATCAATAGAAAACAAATTATTCTTGTACAAAGAATATTTAAAAAAGCAAGCAATCCAAAGCTCAAGATAAAGTCATAAAGTCAAACAGAACCAAACAAAATATTAAATCCAAATAATGTTTAAAAAACTGAAAGTTTGGAATGAAAATCTACAAAAACTTCTCCCCATTTTTGTCAGCATAAAAAAGGTGAGAAAGTCAGGGTGCGCGAGGAATGCAAATAAGTTAAAAGTCCTCCATTGACTTGACTATTTCCTCCAGTTTCCTCAAATCCTCTGCAGCTGAGTGAGAGCAGTGCCTTTGGTAGTGGCCTGAATCTGAAGTTGAATATTCTGAATCTGATCTTGCATGGTGATAAGCATGGCACGATTCTCATTCTACATCGTTTGGAATTCGCATCCTAGAGCATATATCTGGCCTTTGAGCTCCAAAATGATTTCAAGCAGTCTACCAAAATCTCCTGAACGGTCAGTTTGCTTGCTTGCTTGAACATGATCTGATTGTGGAGTGAAGCCAGTGGATCGATTATCAACAGGAAAATCAGCGTTTGGAGATGTTGCCTATTCCTCAGGAAAATGAGAGGCATGGACATCCTCTGCACTAGCAGGTGATCGACTAACATTTGCACTGGTAAAAGTTAAGAGAGGAACACTCTCTCTGTGAATATCTCCCCATGTTTCAATGTCTTCTGGATGAGAGAAGTATTCTTCTTGCTGAGAAACTTCTTCAGTGTCAAGCTGTCTTTGATCCTCATTTTCTTCTGGAGAATCTGTTTTGCCTTCTTTGCCATGTTGTTCTTCTTGCTGTGGCTGTGGGTCTGGTCTGGTTGTGTCTTCTTTTTCTTCTTCTTCTGTTGTTTGCAAGGATTCCTTCTCCTGGTTCCCTTTCTTAGTTTCTTCTGCAACTTGTTGTTCTGGTTCTGCTGATTCAGGAACAAAATGCTGGGAAACAAAGGCAGAGATAGGAATATCATCATCATCATCTTCATCTTCCAAGATCATCACTCGTCTCTTCTTAGTAGGACCAGTCATAGGATCTTTCCCTTTCCTCTTTGCAGCATATAAGTCTGGTCTGGTCTTGACAGGGGTTTTCTCCTTGAACTGCTCAAGCTTTTTGCTGAGTTCTTTCAGACGCATCTTCGTAATTATCCTCAGTCCGATGACTATTTGATCAATAGTCTTCACACACATAATGTTGGGAGGCTGAATGTTCAAATGTATGAACAAACGAGTGATGAGAGCAGCATAAGGGAGTTTTCCTTTGTCCTTTGCCATAGGCCGATACATGTGGAACATGATGGTATGGGGCAAGGAAAAGTTAAGACCGATCTTGATGGCATACATCAGTTTTGCTTCAGAATTGGATACATCTGTCTTCGATGTCGATTTAGGTCTGAGACAGTTGATCACAATCTTGTGAAGCAGAATGTTTGAAGCATTCATCCTTGAATAGGAGAGACGACCTTATGTGATTCTGTCTCTCGCAAGCTCCAGAGTTGCATGGCTAACAGACACTGAAATTGATTGGAAAGCTCCTATTTCCACACCAATAACATCAGCCAGAGTGTCTGTGTCAACCACATACTCTCTATCCCGCACACTAAACGAAAAACTGTTTGCATCAAGAAAACTGATGTTAGAATAAAAATAAGCCGTCGGTTCAGAGTGAGCATCCTCGCTCTCAGTATAGAATTGATGAAGTTGAAGCTTCTCAAACTTCTCCCTCAAATTGATGCTCAATAGATCCAGAAAATCAAAATCCACAGTTCGTGAGTTCATCACCCCACGCTTCAGCAATCTTGCATAAACCTGCTTGTGTTCCTCTGATCGAAACAATTCATCTCTCTTTCCCCTAAGAGTTGCAACCACACCCATCCTAGGCTTAAAATGCACAAACATCTTATTGTCATCATCTTTCCCCTCAGGCTGATTGACATTACTTAAACGAGGATCACTCGGAAAGTTTGCAAAAGTCTTTGCTGCTGTTCCAACAGGAACAACACCCGATCGTTCCATCACTGTTAGAAAATGAGTCTCATTTCTGTAGCCCTTCTCTTTCAAAAATTCATCAATGAATGTCATTGCAGAACCCCCTTCCTCCAAAGCAGAATAAAGCTTATGAACAAATGCAGGCTTAAGAGACCTTACTGGTTCTATATCTTCAATGATGTCTTCCTTTGCATGTTGAGGGTTACGAACATGAGATCTAGTGGAAGAAGTGCGCTGTTGAGAATGTTGGTGCATCTGTTCACTTTGAGAGTCTCCTTCTTCAGTAAGATCAAAGTGCGTAGGCCCCTCACCCAATCCTTGTGGTCCCCTACTTGCTATTCTAGAAGATTTCCTTTGGTATGACATTGTAACTTTCGTGGAGAGAACTTTCACACTTGTATCGCAAGAAAGATGAAATCTTGAAGAGAAGAACTTGCGAAGGAAAATCTCAGAGAGTGAAAAGTTTGTAATCTAGGGTTTTTGCGTAAAGTAAAAAGAGGAGGAGAAAGAGTATAAAAGGCAATTAATACGAGGTATTTGAAGCGTCACAAAAAGGAAAAAATAAAAATACCTTTTCGAAAATAACTGCCTTTTTAAAACAAATTGTTAACCACCCTTGTTAAAAAAAATAATTGTCTTATTAATATTAATTAGAGATAAACAAGCAGTCTTACCATTTCAAGATATCAGTTTAAATGAGTAAATGAACTGTAATTGTAACAACTTACAGTCGTGACGTTTGGTCTTCTAAGTCTGAATTTTTAAGTTTGATACTTTTCAAACTTAGATTCTGAGTCTGAACTTCAACAGTCTTCAAGAGATAAAATGTTGAGTCTTGACCGAATAGACTCAAATAAACTTTTCTCAAGCGGCTTTGTGAAGATGTCTGCCAATTGATTCTTTGAGTCGATAAACTGTATCAAGACTTGTTTATTCTAAACATGTCTTATAAAATGATGTCGAATCTCAATATGCTTTGCTCTTGAATGTAGAATAGGATTCTTTGTAAGATTGATTGCACTGGTATTGTCACATTTGATCTCGGTACAAGAGTCTTCGATACCAAAGTCTCGAAGTTGTTGTTTTATCCAGAGTATTTGAGAACAGCAACTTCCAAGTGCTACGTATTATGCTTCAGCTGTTGAAAGAGCTACAGTACTTTGTTTTCATGAAAACCAAGATACTGCCCTGTTACCGAGTAATTGACAGGTGCTAGACGTGCTTTTTCTTTCAATGATACAACCTGCAAGATCTGCGTTTGAATAACCAAGAAGAGTAAAGTATCATTCTTTGGGATACCATAGACCAATCTTAGCAGTAGTTGCAACATATTTAATGATACGTTTAGTAGCACTTAAATGAGATTCCTTAGGATCTGATTGAAATCTAACACATATGCAAACACTAAATAATATGTCAGGTCTAGATGCAGTAAGATAAAGAAGTGAACCAATGATACTCCTGTATAATTTTTGGTCGACTTTCTTCCCTGCTTCATCTTTGTCTATCTTCAAAGAACTTGACATAGGTATGTCAGTCTTTTTGCAATTCTCCAGACCGAACTTTTTAACAAGTTCTTTAGCATATTTTTCTTGATGAATAAAGATTCATTCTTTCAGTTGTTTCACTTGTAGACCAAGGAAGAAGGATAGTTCACCCATCATGCTCATCTCGAATTCATCCTGCATAGACTTAGAAAATTTCTTGCACAAAGTCTCATTAGATGATCCAAATATAATATCATCAATATAAATTTGAACAAGTAAAAAGCTATTACCTTCCTTTTTAATGAATAAAGTAGTATCTACCTTTCCTTTAGAGAAATCACTTTGAATTGAAAAGTTACTTAGCCTTTCATACCAAGCTCGAGGAGCTTGTTTCAATCCATATAAAGCCTTCTTTAGTCGGAACACTGAGTCTGGTTTCTTTGAATCTTCAAATCTAGGAGGTTGTTCCACATAGACTTCTTCTTGGATAAATCCATTCAGGAATGCGCTTTTGACGTCCATTTGGAATAATCTGAAATTCTTATAACATTCAAAAGCAAGTAATAATCTGATTGCTTCTAACCTTGCTACAGGAGCGTAAGTGTCATGAAAGTCTATCCCTTCTTCTTGCGTATATCCTTTAGCCACCAGTCTTGCTTTGTTTCTTGTCACTTTGCCTTTTTCATCGACTTTGTTCCTGAAAACCCATTTAGCTCCAATAACAGATTTACCTTTTGGTTTAGGAGTTAATTCCCAAACGTCGTTAATACTAAATTGTCTGAGCTCTTCTTGCATTGCTTCAATCCAGCTTTCATTAGCTAAGGCTTCTTCAATGCTTTTGGGTTCTATTTCAGAAATAAGTGCAACAGCACTAGACTCTTCTCGCCTTTTGGATCTTGTTCGAATTTTCTCATTAACGTTTCCAATAATGAGTTCTTCGGGATGACTAGACTTGTGTTTATAGTTACTGGACAGTCTGATAGGTTGTTGATCATTTTCTTGATTTGATTCTTCATCAACATCTTTTTGTACTGCTTCTGAATTTTGAACTGCTTCAAGAGAGGTAGATCTAGTAGAGTCTGGAGCAGATTTTGATTCTTCAGTCTGAATTGGCTGAATTCGTGGAGAGTCTTGAAATTTGACGTTCATTGATTCTTCCACAGTTTGAGTATTCTTGTTGAATACTCTGTAGGCTTTGCTTGTAGTTGAGTAACCAAGAAAGAATCCTTCATCTGATTTTTCTTCAAACTTACCAACTCGATCATTTGCATTCTTCAGAATAAAGCATTTACAACCAAATACTTGAAAATAAGAAACAATTGGTTTCTTTCCTTTAAAAATTTCATAAGAAGTTTTATCAAGAATTGGCCTTAAAAACACTCTGTTAATAATTTAGCAAGCAGTTGAAACAGTTTCAACCCAAAACCTTGAATAAATATTACTTTCAATTAAAAGAGTCATTGCCATTTCTTGTAAAGACCTATTCTTTCTTTCCATTACTCATTCTGTTTTGGTGTGTATGGAGAAGAGAATTTATGCTGAAAACCAGATTCATCACAAAATTTAGTAAAGTCTTGATTTTCAAACTCACCTCCATGGTCTGTACGAATGTTTGAAATAGTGTGACATTTCTCATTCTGCACCTTCTTAGCAAATTTTGAAAAGTGAGAGAAAGTCTCAGACTTACTTGCAAGAAAATAGACCCAAATAAATCGTGAATAATCATCCACTATTACTAGGCAGAACCTTTTTCTACCAATGCTTTGCGTTCTTAAAGGTCCAAATAAATCCATATGCAGAAACTGCAGTACATGATTAGTTGAAACTCTTTTATTGGTTTGTAAGAATTTCTAACCTGTTTACCAAGTACACATGGTGTGCATAGATCAGACTTTAAGTAATTGAGAATAGGCAATCCTCGAACAAGTTTCTTGGAAGAGATCTTGGTGATTTGCTTCATGTTGGTATGGCCAAGCTTTATGTGCCATAGATTAGCTTCATCTTGTACTGATATTAAGCACTGTGATCTTTCTTGATTCACATCCAGAAGATAGATATTTCCATGTCTACGTCCAGTAAAAGATTGAGTAAAGTCTTTACTGATTCCTGAGCACGTTCCTTCCCAGAAATTGATCTTGAATCCAGTATCGCACAATTGGCTTATGCTAAGCAAATTGTAATTTAATCCTTCCACCAAGGAAACATTGTTGATTGATAGACTTCTAATCTTTACTGTTCCGCGACCAATAATCATTCCTTTGTTGTTACCACCAAAAGAAACTTTTCCTCTATCTATCTAGACAAGTTTTATGAAGCAACCCGAGTCTCCTGTCATATGTCTTGAGCACCCATTATCTAGATACCATTTAATCTTTCTTTTGATAGTGACATGCAATTAAAAAGAATTCAAGCTTTCTTTGGTACCCACATTATTTTGGGTCCATAAGAGTCAGAACAATAAATAGTCTTTGCCAAATTCCTTTTAACAGGTCTCCAAACCAAAGGACATTCTTTCTCAAAATGTTCTGAGCTTTGACACTTTGAACATTTTAGAGCATTTCGGCCAACAGGTTTTACAAAGACTTTCTGAAAATGATTTCTATAAACAATTCTTGTTGGTCTTTGTTTGATTCTTTCCTTTACCTTTAGGAAATCAATTAGTGGAATAGTTTAAGAAGCATACCGAGACCTAACTTATCAAAGTAGGGTCTTTGTATTGAAAGAATCTTATCCAATTTTTCAGAACCATTTGAAAATCTTTTTGATATGTTTGAAATATCATTTTTGAAATGAGTGTTTTCTTTTGAAACAAAATCTGAGTTTTCTTTCAAAATTGTAAAGTTCTTATCTAACATTAAGCGCATCCTTAGCCTATTCTCTTGTGATGGCATAGGTCCTTCCTTAAGCTGGAGGTTGGTTCAAACCACCCTGTGATGCATTCGGCAGCGCAATTCCTCTGATTTGACCCATCGGTGGCGGCGGTGATAACTGCGGACCCCCTTGTCTTATGTGACAGTTCCTGGCTATGTGGCCCTATTGGCCATATACAAAGCAAGCACCCGTCCTAAAATGGCACTAGGTGTAACTATGTCATTTCCTACAGGAAAGACATACTTTATTTTGATTCAACGCTAACTTATCTATCCACACCCCTCCTGTTGGGCGGAATAGAATACCCTTTTCTAGTCATATGCTCCTTTACAAACTGGTTTCTATCTCTGCCTGGATTGAACCTTGACTCAGATGTGGTAGGTTGCTCCCCGATCACAATTCCAAGTTGGACCTTGGCAGAAGTGGCAACAATAGCGGTTACGGCACTGGTAGCGGTAGTGACAGCGGTGGCTTGGTCCTGAGCTTGCTGGCTCACAAGTTCCTAAGGAACACTAGCGCCTGAACGATCCCATCGAACCTATGATCGCTCGGTGCTTCTACACTAGTACCAGCCTACAGCAGTACTCTCTCACTTGTGCTAGCTTGAGCCGGCGCTCTACCACCCTCACGACCTCCTCGGGTACTGACCCATGTCAGCATTCCACCCCGAGCAGCAGGTCCAATGGTACGCCACTTGGGAGTCTTTAGCTCCTGATCACTCATACTACATGATATTTATAGAAACCTGTTTTCTAATTTCAATACCATATTGAAATTTGAGTGACCCACACAAACAAGCAACCAATAAGCTATCACTCACATGCATCATCATATTAAAAGTCTTTCCTACTAACTATCCCATGACTCATCGCACCTTATCACTCCAAATACTGACCCGCTCTGATACCACTAAATGGGGATGTCACGCCCCGACTCTCGAGAATGTGCACATCCCACTGCGGTCGATACAAATGCGACTTCCCAGGACTAGTCGCCGATCCTTTCATTTTTAATTGCACATGCGGAAGAAAATAATAATCCCTGACAACAAATAACATGGGATAGGAAAGTAGGGCAATATTTCTCAAAAGCACACTTTTATAAACAATTGGGTTTATATACAAAAGGAGTCTAGGAAAAAGCCTACAAAATGATTGACTCTCAAAAGAAGCCATCCTACAACATCTTAGTAGGACACATACGCCGATCTTCAAACTCCAACTCCAAAGCTTCGGTCTTCCATGAACACCAACTAAGGACCTGAAAATGGTTATACAATAACCAGTGAGACAATGTCTCAGCAAGTTCACCCCCTTAAACCCTTATTAGGAAGGAAATACGCCATGGGTAAACTAGCCACACAATCACTCAATGAGAATAGGGAACTCACCTCGCCTCAGTTCCTTCCTGAACGTCAGCACAATACATATCTCAATTGCATATAATCAATGCACGCAACAATTGAAATGTCTCATCAGCTCAATCAATCATTCATGCGTTCCAATTATTACTTTGCCCTCTTAAGGGTACTACCTACTCATAGGTTCAGTGTCTATTGGCACAGCCAGGTATTGCCTCACTGCCATTGAGCACGACCATATCTATATTTTAATAGACAGCTTCCCCAAAGAGGTGTAAGTCCAGAATCTACTGCGACCCGAGTCACCTACTCATAAGTTTGATGTCCTTTTGGCGTAGCCAGGCATCGTCTCACCACCATTGAGCACAGTGATGTCTATATCTTAATAGACAGCTTCCCCGAAGGAGCGTAGGTCCAGAATCTATTGCTACCCAAGTTACCTACTCATAAGTTTGGTGTCCTTCTGGCATAGCCAGGCATCGTCTCACCACCATTGAGCACAGTGACATCTATATCTTAATAGACGGCTTTCCCGAAGGGGCGTAGGTCTAGAATCTACTGTGATCCACGATCCAAAGAATGGATATCCCACATAGGGTAATGTCCGGCTTAAAAGCTCGAGACAGGTTTTTATTAAACAACACACGATCAAACAATCTCGGCCCAGGACACCATACATTTCACTCAAATGTCTCCATTAAAATAGTGCTCCCGGCCTATTTTCTTCATATTAAAAACACCTCGTGAAAATAGTCGTGTGTGGGTACGCGGTCAGTTCGAACTTGAAAAATTGTTATCCTCCAATTTAAAAGTGCCACTGTTTTATATAGTATATAAAACTATTTTTGGCGTTAAAACCTGACACTTGAGAATTTCTGAATAAATATTGAAATTCATTATTTTTGGAATAAATTACCAAAAATCCAATCAGCACTCAATTTGCACAAATTAACATCCAATTGCGAAATCTGAACACACCATTGCAATCAGCACGAAATTCCGGTCACCGGCTATCCCGGCCTAATTTCCAGAAAATATTTAATAATTAAATAATTACAAAAATTAATTAAGTAAATCAATTAAATGCCAAAAATAGCTAACCTAGGCCGAAATTACAAAATTAAATATTGAGATGGGCCTGGAAAATTCCCAAACCAATCTAGATAATTAATATAACCTATGAAGGCCCTAATTAACTTAATTTAACAACCTAACATGCAAAATATGATATTTAAATAACTAATCTAATCTAACTAACCACATAAACCTTAATTAACCTAATCAAGGTTTGGTGAGATAACTCACTTGATTCGAGATCTGCTCGGATCAAAACAATGGGGTCACAACAAGGATCGACAAATCCCAAAATGGCGATGCCAACAAGGCACGGATCAGGCCCGAAAAATGGCTCGCAAGCTCACTGCTCGAGCTGAAAAATCTGTTTTGTTCATGGCTTCGCACGACTGAAATTCTAACTGAGCTTCGGTGGAACTTCTCACGGATAGCAGACTTCGATGGATCATTGGACAAGCAAAGCGGTCAACATAGGCTTCGATGGAATATGGTATGCGTGGTTGAAGATGGGGTAGCTAGCTTGAGGCTTCATTGATTTCAATTGAAAAAGAAAAAACAAGCAAGGCCAATCAACAAATGAAACTTTGGTGAGATGAGTGTTGACCAAAGAAGACAAGATTTAGTGGAGATGGCAGAAGAAATTTGGGCAAATGAAAGAAAGGTGAAAGAGAACAACCCATAAGCAGAGAGAGATTCGGTTGAGGGGGGGCTTCGACGGATGAAAATGAAAAGAACAGAACAGAAGCATAGGAGAGAGAGAATCGAAGATGGCAACGCGTGAAGGGAGGGGCGGCGGTCAAGATGTGCGATAGAAGCCTCGAAGAAAAGAAGACAAAAGTCAATGAACTAATCCAAAAAAATTAATTGCTTGGTCCCCCAAATAGTGTGCAATCTTATCCTAATATCTCTTAATACTTTCTAGCTTGTAATATCCATGAATTATCAAATTATGAAGCCAAAATTGCTGCCCCCTTCCATAGCTCCGAATTTACTTAATTTAAGCTTCAATTTCCATCCAAATTATTCAATTTGATGTAGAAAAAGCCCACATAATTTCTACAATTCCCCTTCACCATAAAGCTCGGTTTGCAAGTTGAAAATCTCTTTAATTCGACCAATCCGAATTTCCATTTGTTTTCCGAAACGTCCGAAACCTCCGAAACGAATTTCTGTAAAAATCCTGGAATCGCCGAAAATTCTTCACAGGATGAGTAGATTTTCCTAAAATAAGCCGTGACATGACAGAACTTCCAATTTCTGAAATCGAGTTCAAATTCGTGGTTATTTTGAATCTAACGCGATTTTAGCGTGACCTAACCTATCGGTTAGTTTTTAGGATTTTTTAGTTCAATTGACACATGGTCGATTATATTCGAACCACAACACACATCTTCAACACATTGGCGACTCTTGGTTGTCATGAAAATCTTGAGGTTTCAATTACGGACACAGGATACCCAAAATGACAAAAAATCGGTCTAGTGTCGATCGACGAGAATTTTGCAATTAGGTGGAATCACCCACACTCAATCACACACCTCAGTCGAATCGACCTATCTTCGATCTCTGATCGATTTTTAATTGTGTCGTAATGACTCTTGCAAATTAGCACGGTCGAGCAGTCAATTCCTAGTCGAATTCTCAAGTCTATCGCGTTAAAATCCCTTAATGACTTCCCCAAATAGTCTAATTATCTCATGAGTGATCGTCTCAGAGAATAACACTATAGGCGCTTCGATGAAAAGCCCGATTTATCCAATTGAAACAGGATTGGAAATTGAGGATGTTACAATGATAGGCCGTACTGTGCTGCAGCTTCATTCCTAAAGTAGTCTGTAAACTTTTCTAAAAGGCAGCCATGAACCTCGGGTCTCGGTCTGAAGTAATCGTCACCAGCACTCCATGTAGACGAACAATCTGACGCACGTACAACTCTGCGTGCCTATCCAAATCAAGGTCCTTTTCGTACTGCAATGAAGTGAGCTGATTTTGTTAGTCTGTCGACCACTACCCAAATGGAATCATTTCATCTATGACTCCTTGGTAAGCCCTTCACAAAATCCATTGTGATGTGTTCCTATTTCCAATGATAGGCCGTACTGTGATAGGCCGTACTGTGCTGCAGCTTCATTCCTAAAGCAGTCTGTAAACTTTTCTAAAAGGCAGCCATGAACCTCGGGTCTCGGTCTGAAGTAATTGTCACCAGCACTCCATGCAGACGAACAATCTGACGCATGTACAACTCTGCGTGCCGTCTTTTTCGTACTGCAATGAAGTGAGTCGATTTTGTTAGTCTGTCGACCACTACCCAAATGGAATCATTTCATCTATGACTCCTTGGTAAGCCCGTCACAAAATCCATTGTGATGTGTTCCTATTTCCACTCGGGAATCTCGAGAGGTTGTAGAAGCCCTCCCAGCTTATAGTGCTAAGCCTTCACTTGCTGACACGTCAGACATTTGGCGACATGCTTGGCGATATCCGCCTTCATACTAGATCATCAATAGTGTTGACTCAGATTTTGATACATCTTCATACTACCAGGATGAATGCTGTAACTACTACGATGAGCTTCTAACAAGATCTCTTCCTTAAGTGCTGCATTGTCAGGTACACACAATCGTCTTCGGAACCTTAATGGTCCGTCCTCAGAAATCTGAAAGTCAGTCTTTCTCTTCTCGGTATCCTCTTGCAAGATTTTCTGAATATCTAGGTCTATCGACTGAAGCATCTTGATTCTGATTTGCACTTCCGGCTTAATTCTAAGGGCGGCCATAAGATTTGAAAGGTGGCCTACCTCAAATTTGAAAATCGAATCTCAAGCTCTCTCGAGTAAGATCCATTCCCTGATCATCATCTGTGCAACTAAAGACTTCCGACTCAGCGCATTGGCGACCTTGTTCGCCTTTCCAGGGTGATACAAGATATCACAATCATAGTCCTTCAGGAGTTTCATCTAGCGACGCTGTCTCATATTCAACTCATTCTGAGAGAATAAGTACTTGAGACTTTGATGGTCTGTGAAGATCTTGAATCTTTCTCTTCACAAGTAATGTCTCCAAATTTTCATAGCAAAAATAATTGATGCGAGTTCTAGGTCACGCATCGGGTAATTCAGCTCATGAGGTCTCAATTGACTGGATGTGTATGCAACAACCCTACCATATTGCATCAACACGTAACCCGGTCTTCTAAATGACACATCATTGTAGATCTCGTATACCCCAGGACTAGATGGTATGCTCAGCACAGGTGTGGTAGTCAGCTTTTGCTTAAGCTCTTGGAAACTACGCTCGCACTTATCTATCCACACAAACTTCTCTTCCTTCTTTAGTAGTCGAGTTAACGGCGAAGCTAACGCTGAAAACCCTTTAATGAACCTTCTGTAATACCCTACTAAACCTAGAAAACTTTTTATCTCTATCACTGTAGTCAGTCTTGGCCAGTTGATCACTGCTTCAATCTTGGCGGGGTCCACGGAGATTCCTTCTCTTGAAATCACGTGACCTAGAAAAGTAACACGAGTCAACCAAACTCGCACCATCCTCAAATGCCTCTCGTCCTCCTCAGGACTTCTCGAGTATACCAGGATATCGTCAATCAACACGATCACAAACTGATCCAGGTACTCCTTGAACACACGGTTAATCAGATCCATAAAAGCAACTGGGGCGTTCGTCAAACCAAACGGCACTACAGTAAACTCATAATGGCCATATCGAGTACGAAACGCTAAATTTGGTATGTCTTCCTTCCTAATCCTTAGCTGATGATACCCTATCCTCAAGTCAATCTTAGAAAATATCGACACTCCTTGCAACTGATCAAACAAGTCGTCAATCCTCGGCAGTGGATACTTGTTCTTGATCGTCACCTAATTGAGTTGGTGATAGTTGATGCACAGGTGCGACGAACTATCTTTCTTCTTCACGAACAAATCTAGTGCTCCCCAAGGTGATGCTTTGGGACGTATGAATCCCTTATCCAACAATTTTTTGCATCTGCACCTTTAGTTCTTTCAGCTTAGACAACTCCATCTGGTAAGGAGCCTTAGAGATTGGCTCTGTCTCGAGGGCTAACTCAATCACAAACTCTATTTCCCTCTCTGGCGGTAGACCTGACAATTCCTTTGGAAACACATCTGGAAACTCTTGCACCATGGTGATGTCCTCGATCTTCAGCTCATCATATGTTGTATCCACGATAGTCGCTAGGTAACCTTGACAACCCCCGTCTAACAACCGGGTTGACTCAAGTGATGAGATTAAGGTAATCGAGGGTCCTCCTCGACTCCCAATAAACTTGAAGCTCTCATGCGCCAACTGGTTAAACTGAATCGCTTTACGATAGCAGTCCATCTTAGCTCGTTGCTTGGTGAGCCAGTCCATGCTAATTATCACATCGAAATCATACATGGCTAGGACTATCAAATCTATCTTCCCTTCTCGCTCACCAATCACTAACTTGCAACTAGGACAACCCATCGTAGACAAAACCTTATCCTTTAATGGTGTCGATATACTAACCACTGACTCCAACAATACAGGACTTAATCCTATTAGCTTAACAAATTGCTCAGCTATAAACGAATGAGTTACACCAGGGTCAAACAAAGCATAAGCAATATGGTCGTTTAGCAAAATCGTACCTGTGACCACATTAGGTGAATCCTCAGCCTATCCTCTAGTGATGGCATACACCCTTCCTTGAGCTGGAGGCCTGTTCATAACACCCTACGGCGTAATCGGTGGTGCGATTCCTCAGTTCTGACCCAACGACGGCGGCGGCGGTAACTGTTGTCCCATTTGTCTTCTGGGACAGTTCCTGGCTACGTGACCCTGCTGGCCACATACAAAACAAGCACCCATCCTAATTGGACACGAGGCTGATCCATGTTGTCCTCCACAGGAGTGACACTCTAAACTGGCTCGACACTGACTTTCTTATTCCACCATTCCTATTGGGCGGAACATGATATATTCCTCTAATCATTGGTCTCTTCCCAAACCGATTCCCATCTCGGTTAGACACAAACCACAACCTAGATACAACGGTTTGTTCGTTCATATTCCTCTCTATCAATTGGGCTCGTCTGTACAGCTCAATTGGACTCAGTTATGATATTTTCAATTACAATGTCTGTCACACCCTGAACCTCGAGCACATGCTCATCCCTCGTGGTCAATACAAATGCGACGTTCCCAGGACGCGTCGCCGACCCAATCAGTTAAGCACATGCGAAAGCGAAACAATAAACCCCTGACAACAAACAGCATGGGATAGAAAATCAGGGTAACATTTCACAAAAGCCACACTTTTATAAATTGCTAGGTTTAGATACAAAACGAGTTTGATCCAAAGTCTACAAAAGATCGGCTCTAAAAAAGAAACTGTCCTACAACAAACTAGTCGGACTCCTGTGCCGATCCTTCAGACTCCACCTCCACAGACTCCAGGGCTTCGGGTCCTCCACAACCGCCATTTAAGGACCTAAAAAGTTAAGCCCACGACGGGGTGAGATAATGTCCCAGCAAGTCCTCCCCCTAAACCCTTATTAGGAAGGAAATACACCTAAGGGTGGCCTAGCCACACAATGCATAGAACTTACCTTACCTCAGTTCCCTCATGCACGTCAACATAGTTCATATGCATAATGCATATAATCAATGCACACAACAATTGAAATGCCTCATCAACTCAATCAATCACAAGGGTCCCGATTATAAGGCCAAACCATTATGACACGTCCTATACCATACCACACAGTTTTGTCTCATAATCAGGCGCATCTAACTCTAGCAATCAAGCATTCTAATTGTTAATTTCACCCTTCTAGGGCACGACCTACTCCCAAGTTTGGCGGTCTACTGGCGTAGCCAGGCATCGTCTCACCTTGTTGAGCATGGCGACGTCTCTCAAAGATGTCTTTCCCGAAGGAGCGTAGGTCCAGAAGCTATTGCGATCCGAGACCCATTGAGTGGGTAACCCATATAGGGCGACGTCCGGCGTAAACGCTTGGGACGAGTTCTCTTAACCAACACATGACCATTCAATCTCAGCCCAAGACACCGTGCATTGCACTCAAATGTCTCAATTAAAATAGTGATCCTAGCATTTTTTCTTCGTATTAAAAACATTCGAGAAAATATTCATGTGTGGGTACACGATCAATTCAAACTAGAAAAACCGATACATTTCCTTTTCAAACCCCACTCTTTGATATAGTACTTAAAAATATTTTCGGTGTCAAAACCCGACACCCAGTATTTTCAAATTAAATACCAAATTTTCCAATCACCACTCAATTTCACAATCCAGCAATGAATTGCACAATCTAACTACACTACAACAGTCAGCATGAAATTTTAACGAACGGCTCACCTAGTATAATTTCTGGAAAATAATTTATAATTAAATAAATTCCAAAAATTAATTAAATAATATAAATAAATTCGAAATAATTAAATAATTAACTAATGAAAATAATTAATTAAGTGCCTAATTAAGCTTACATTAATCTAATTGCCTAATTAGCCTTAATTAATCATCTACTAAACTAATCAAGCCACATAATCTAATTAACTTCTACTAAACTAATCTAGCCACCTAAACCATGCTTAACCTAATCTAAACAACCATTAAACATCATTAACCTCCAAAGCAATGTTTAGTGAGTAAACTCACCGGATTTGTGAGCCGGTGAGTCCATGGCGATGGCAATGCCAAGGCGGGCGACAAACTAGCTTGTGGCGACACCAAATGAGGCTGGGAAGGGCTCGAAAATGGGCCATGAAGTTTCAAATTTGGCTGGAACTTCACTGCTACTTGTTGGCCGAGGGAGTAGAACCAAACGACTTGGCGAGTTGGAATGACGGAGACGGGACTAGGCGAGAGCGGCGGAGGTCCGGCGGCTTGGGGATGACAACAAGTGGCTTCTAGGCGATGCTATGGCGGTTGAATGGCGAGGGACACGACTGGAGGACGTTGGACGATAGCGAAGCAGCGGCTGGATCGCTAGGAGGCATGATAGAGCGGCTGGCCTAGTAGCGGTCGGATGGGCATGCGACGGTGGAAGGGGCTGTTGGCTCAATTTTGCCGGTTCTCTCAAACTCTTCAAGGCCTCAATAATGGAGAAAGTGAAGCCAAATGAGGAAGAAGAAGTTGCTGAAGATTGGAGAGGCCCAATTGGCCTTAAAAGTCTTCATTCTCATCCCCAATCATCACAAGCTCCCACTTGCTTAGCCTTATCCATAGCCACTTTCTCTCACCTCAATCTTCCTTAGGAAGCTTCCCAAGTGTCCCAAATGTTGCACACCATGGGGGGCTACGAATTTGCACATTTGCTTCTTCAATTTCATTCAATTCCTCTTCAAATCCATCCAATTGAAGCCCAAAAATTCATCTAATGTGTCCACACTTAAATCCACATTTTTCCTTGCCAATAAATCCATCTTAGATGCTAAAAGTGTGCTCAAGAACAGTCCTCTAATTTTCCCGATCCAATTCTGTCAATTCTTGATTTTTCACCGAAAATCCGAACTTGCCGAAAAATCTTCGGAAGATAAGTTGACGATCCTAAAATAAATTGTGACATGCCACAACTTTCAATTTCTAAAACCGAGTTCAATTTCGTGGTTAATTTCAATCTGCCGCAATTTTAGCGCGTCCTAACCTACCGGGTAGCTTTTATGAATTTTTAGTACAATTGACCTGTTGTCGATTATGTTCGAGCCACACTTACATTTTCGACACATTGGCGACTCTCGATTGTCGTGAAAATCTCGAGATTTCAATTACGGACACGGGGTATCAAATTGATAGAGAAATCTGTCTAGTGCTGATCAACACGAATTTGCAATTAGGTGGAATCGCCCGCTTTTAATTACATATCTCTGTCGAATCGACTTATCTTTGGTCTCTGATCGATTTTGATGGTGTTGTATTGACCCTTGCAGATTAGTACAGTCGAGCAGTCGTTTTATGGTCAAATTCTCAAGTCAGTCACGTTTATATTCCTTAACGACTTCACCTGATAGACTAGTTATCTGATGAGTGGCCAACTCAGAGAAAAAGGCCATAGGCGCGTCGATGAAAAGCTCATTTCATCTCATCGAAAACAAACTTGACAATCAGGATGTCAAAATGTCTCCCTTTTTGACCAAGTCCTTAACAGTATAATATTTGATCTCCATGTGTTTGGACACATTGCTAATCTTGTCATGCTTGGAATAAAACACAGCTGCAGTGTTATCACAATAGATCACAATAGGTTTAGCAATAGAGTCCACAACTCGCAATTTTGAGATCAAATTTCTGAGTCAAACTGCTTGAATTGACGCGCCGTAGCATGCTACAAACTCAACATACATTGTAGAGTTCATAATCAAGGTTTGCTTTGTGCTCTTCCAAGAATAGCACCTCTAGCCATCATAAAAATATATCTAGAAGTTGATTTTCTATCATCTGAACAACTAGCAAAATCAGCATCTAAATATCCAATCACCTTTAGGTCCTCAAGTCTGCTATACACGAGCATGAAATCCTTTGTTTGTTGTAGATATCTCATCACCTTTTTAGCCGCAACCCAATGTTCATGACCTGGATTCAAAAGATATCTTCTAAGAGTATTCACAGCAAAAGCAATATCAGGTCTGGTACATACTTGTGCATACATAAGACTGCCAACTACACTAGCATATGGAACATTCTTCCTAACTTCTTTTTCAACATCATTCTTGGGGCATTGTTCTATGCTCACTTTATCTCCTTTCACAACTGGAGCTTCACCTGACTTGCAAGTCTGCATATTGAATCTTTTCAAAGCCAATCTATATAACTTTTTTGAGATAACCCCAGAACCTTCTTAGATCTGTCACGATGAATCTCAATGCCTAGAACAAAAGAGGCTTCCCCAAGATCTTTCATATCAAACTTTGTAGATAGAAAAAATTTTGTGTCATTCAATAGATCAACATCACCGCTAGCAAGTAAAATGTCATCTACATAAAGTACTAAGAAAATATATTTACTCCCACTTACTTTCATGTAGATGCATTGATCAAACTTGTTTTCTTCAAAGCCAAACGATCTCACAACTTTGTGAAATTTTAAGTACCGCTGATGTGATGCTTATTTGAGACCATAGACGGACCTTTGAATTTTGCACACCATATGCTCCTTTCCAACTTCTTTAAACCCTTCAGGTTGCTGCATATATACTTATTCATCTAGATCTCCATTTAGAAAAATTGTCTTGACATCCATTTGGTGAAGCTCTAAGTCAAAATGAGTCACCAATGCCATGATTATCCAAAAAGAGTCTTTAATGGATACTGGGGTAAAGACTTATGTATAATCAATGCATTCTCTCTATGTGTACCCTTTTGCAACTGACCTTGCCTTGAATCTCTCTATGTTGCCTTTATTGTCTTTCTTGGTTTTGAATACCCATTTACAGCCGATCAGTTTATGCCTATCATGTAAATCAACAAGTTTCCATACTTGATTAGTGGACATGGAAATCATCTTGTCCTTCATCACTCCTAACCATTTATCTGCCTGATCACTATTAAGTGCTTCTTTGAAGGTTGTCGGATCAACTATATTTCCAATGTCAAAATCAACTTCTCCAAGATAGACATGATAATCATTTAGAGGTGTTGGTCTTCTTTGTCATTATAATCTTTGCACAGGCACTTTTGAAGCTACATCATTCGTCTGGGAAATTTCATTTGTGTTAGGAGGATCTACCGACATATTTCCAGTATCTACTTCTTGCTGAATTTCTACTCTGCATGGCTCCCGCATAGAATCGTCATGCAACATGGGTAATGGAATAGAAATCGTTTTGTTTGGTTCTTCTCTTTCGAAAGATTGAGAAGAACTCTTTTCAACAATATCTAATTCTAGGAATTTGGCAATTTGAGATTCAACGATTCTAGTGCCACGAGTAGGACAATAGAACCTATACCCTTTAGAATGATCAGGGTATCCAATAAAGTGACATCTAGTAGTCCTGGATTCGGGCTTCTTCTAAGAATGATCATAAATTTTCACCTCTGTAGGACAACCCCAAACTCAAAAATGATTTAAGCTTGGTTTTCTCCATGTCCACAATTCAAAATGTGTTTTTGGCACCGATTTACTAGGTACACGATTCAATATATAAATTGCTATTTTAATTGCATCACCCCATAAGTATTCAGGCAAATTAGAACTGCCCATCATACTTCGTTTCATCTCCATGAGTGTGCAATTGCGCCATTCAACTACACCATTATGTTCAGGACTCCCAGGCATTGTATATTGAGTGACAATACCACAATTCTGAAAATATTTTGCAAATGGTCCCATTTGTTGTCCAGTCTCAGTATATCGCCCATAATATTCACCACCTCGATAAAATCTGACAATCTTGATAATTTTTCCCAATTGTTTCTCAACTTCAGTACGAAACACTTTGAACATTTCAAGAGCATTAGTCTTCTCCTTAATTAGATAAACATAACAATAACGGGAGAAATCATCAATGAACGTGATGAAGTACTTATTTCCACACAAGGTAGTTGAGTATGGTCCACTAATATCAGTATGAATTATCTCCAATAGATTTTGACTGCGAGTAGAGCCTTTCTTCTTGGTTTTAGTTAATTTTCCCCTCACACAATCAATTTAAGTCGCAATATCATATGAGTCAAGAGGAGGAAGAATATCAGTCTTGATAAGTCGCTTTACCCTTTCTTTGGAGATATGCCTTAATTGCTTATGCCATAACAATGAAGATCATTCTTTGATTAAAGATCTCTTAACAACATTATTCTCGACATTGAAAGAGCAATATGGTCTATCGGGAGATAAGGATAATCTATATAATCCATCAGACAAAACACAATTCCTAATAATTCTAGAATCATAACTCAAATCTACTCTTTTATTTGCAAAATGAAGACAATATCCATCTTTGTCAAGCGAAGAAGGAGATACTAAGTTTCTCCTAAAACTAGGAACATAAAAGACATTGTTCAAGATAAGCTAAAAACCAAAATCTAAATTCAAGACAATTGTCCCTATGCGCTCCATATCAACTCTAGTATTGTTTCCAACTTTAAGCTTTGACTCCCTCAGACTTGGATTCCTTAGATTTGTGAGACCCTGTAAGGTAGTAGTCACATGAACAATATCACTAGAATCAAGCCACCAAGAATCCATAGGAACATCAACAAAATTTGATTCAAAGCAAACCAACAACTCACCTTGATGACTTTCTTTTCTAGTTTTTAGCCAAGCTTGGAACTTGTAGCAATTAGCTCTCTTGTGACCCAGCTTCTTATAGTGAAAACACTTGAAATCCTTATCTCCATTTCTCCCATAATTCCTATTCTTCTTGAAGTCTTGCCCTTTCTTTAGACCAAGAGCATTTGACCATTCAGGCTTCCATTTACCTCTAAATGAACTCAACTTGGCATTGGCAGTTAAGTGAAGGACTCATACTTTTCCTTCTTTAACTTCTCTTCCTTAATCACACACTTGGTAATCAAGGCATTAACGCTCCATGTCTCATTCTGAGCACTATAAGCAATCTTAATCTAGCTAAATTCAGTTGGCAGAACATTCAAGGCATGATGCACAATATAATTTTCAAAAGGGACAATTTCATGGGCCTTAAGTTTGGACTGAATGTGGACCATCTTCAGTATAAATTCTCTAACACCCATAGCAGCATCATACCTCATGTTCGTTAACTCACTTAGTAAGTTCCCAACTTCAGCCTTATCTAAGACTCTATATCTTTCTCCCACTACTTCAAGGAACTATCTAGCATTCGTATCTTTCGGCAAACCACTAATGAGATGCTCAGCAATGGACCTCTTCATAGCAATGAGGCTCAATCGATTAGATTTTTCCCATCTAGCATAATGGGCCTTTTGATCTGCAGTACTATGATCATTGGGCCTAGTAGGTTCATCCTCACATAGAGCCAAGTCCATATCGACGATGCCTAGAGCAAACTCTATATCTTGCTTTCATCTCTTAAAGTTTGATCCAGTTAACGTTTCAATCGAGGCATTGTTGTTATTGACAATAAAGGTAACTGTTTGTCACACATAATGCAATAAGATTAATTTTGGGCAATAAGCAATTCAACAAAAATAATTAGTACATTATAAACTCCCCTTTGGGCAGAGTGTATAATGCACCATTATTTTTCTCAGCATGAAGTTTATAAAGCAACAACAACAAGGAGAATTACATATAATTGTCAAGGATTCATTCCCTTTGGGCAGACAAATCCTTTAAATCATACATCTCCATAATATCAATATAGAGGGGAATTGCATATAATTTTCAAAACATTTATCCCCTTTGGGCAGATACATATTTTTCAAATATACATCCCCATCTTTTAAATATGGGAATTAAACTTCATGCTATTTTCCAAAATTAATATAGACAATAACCCCCTTTGGGTGAGTAATTGTATATACTAATCTTTATCAATAGAGAACTCCAAAAATTTATGCCCAAAATTCATCAAACAATATGAAACACTTTACAACATGTGCTTCTAAAGATCATATTGCATTTTCCTAACAACAATTTTTGCCACAATTTTTTTATTATCTAATTATTTTAATATTTCGGACTCCCACGGGCCCAGGACCAGTGAGCAGCCCTAATCGGACCGCGGGCCAGACCCGCGAATCCTAAACCCTCACACGGCCCACTCCTTTTTAATTGAAAATTGGCCCACGAAATGGACTGTTTAAATAGCCCACGAAATTAAAAAATGGGCAAAGCCCTTTATATTTTGGTTCTGGCCAGCCCAGAACCTCTCTTCAATTTGGCTCATGGGCGTGTGCCCAGAGCCCATTCAAAACATAAAGGTTCTGGGGCCCAGAACCTAAAACACAAAAAAGAAAAAACGCCCATCCATTCGCCCGGCTTGGCTGGAGGTCTTCTTCAACCTCCAGCCGGGTCACGAATTTGCTGCAAACCGGGTCGCACGACCCGGTTTCGACCCGAAGCTTCAAAATAGCATAGAAACATTGATTTTTTTATGAAATTTCTCCATGGTTCTTGCATATAACATCAATATTATTGAATCTAATGAATTAAACGAAGAAAAACCGAGTAAATTTACCACACACAAGCTTCAAAGTTTCGGTCTAAACCTCCCATGGCCGAATTTCGAATTTCTTAAATTTAAGCCCTAAAAACTTACTTTATATAACAAAATGATGCTAAAACATATACATAACAATACCCATGCAACGATTTACAACGAACATCAATCAATTGCAAGTAATTTCAAAATTCTAAAACTTTTTCATGTATAAACCCTAGAATTTAAAATTTAAAATTTTCTCTCAATTCTCAACGAAATTAAACAAATTATATATGGTTGGAAATATCTCGACATGTAGAACAAAAGCCCTATGGTTTTAAGATCAATCAAGCAAAAAATCCACATGAAAAAATAATGTCCATATTCGGCTTAAAGAGGAAAATTTCGAATTTTTTCATAAAAAAATTTGGGTTCTAATACCATATGTATAAAATATATTCACATAAACAATTAATCAATCAAGAAAAAACGGATCCATATATGACTGTAAAACACCGAGATTAATAAACACAGCAGAATAAACGCGTACCTGTTTGAGCCATTATTTCACTTGAAGAAAGTAGATCAATCTAATAATCAGTGATCTAACAGAATATCAAATCTTTATCTCTATGACATATTTCAGTATAACAGCTTTCAATGGAATTAAAGCAACTCATAGGTATAACCTACTTTTTATAGGCAAGAGATGGGATCTAGCAAACTCTAATCAACAGTGTGTTAACTGGGTCATTCCCATTACGGGCTTCAGTTAAACACAATAACCTATACTTTACTGTTCAACTAGACCCATTATTAATAGATATCAATATCCAATTTAATTAAATCATTGTAAGATTCATTAACACTCTGCGTTTCACTTCGATCCCGTCAAATATCAAAATTATTGTTCTTGCTTTTGGCTTTTTCCGAGGCTCTTTGCCAAAAGGCTGACATATATGGCTGGATGGAGCTCATCAGAATCTCCTTTTTTCCATTGTTTATTCTCTTTATTCGGTCGAGGCAGCGAAATGTCATGCCACGCCTCTAAATTATGAGAGAGAGAGAGAGTACAATAATGGCATGGCCATGTGCAACCTCCGCTAAAGTGAGACAGTCTGCATCTCTTTTACACGTTTGAAATTTTTCTCTCTGTTTTTTTCGTTTCTCATTTCTCAATTCCATTTATTCACTCTTTCTTTAAACATCAATATACGTATATTTTGCCAACATAAGTAATATGTATAAATCTTAACCTGTATTTGCTTTTTATTTTTCTTTTCCAATTTTAGTCATCGCACTAGTATTCCATAAATTAAATGTGATTTCAATTTATACATTATTTTTACTTTATGATTCGTGACCTTTTCTCAATGTCTTTAAAGCCATGGATCATAACAAGCATAAAAATTAATTTATTAAGAGTCATCCAATATAGCAAACACATATTTTCCGGAAAACCAAAGACTAAGAGGTCATGAATCATGAAGTAAAATAATATATCAATTGAAATAGAATTTTCCCTCAAACTCTTCCATATTGAGGCCTAAAACAGAGAGCTCAGCAAAAGACAAAATTATCATAAGAAGTTCTTCGACTTTCTTCACTTGATGATGCTTCAATTAGTGACAACTGCTAACAGCACTTCACTTTTTGCCAAGCTTTATAGCGAATGCCCGTTTCCTCAAAACTGTAAAAACAATGTAAAATGGTTAAAGATTCAAGAGAATAAAGAAATCAAAATCACGTCAGCTGAGACAAATGGAGTTAACATGAATGCTACTCTTCAAGAGCACCATCTAATCACGGATCTCTCTCAACAATGATACTATAAATAACAAAAGAGGAAGCATATTAAATGCTTGAAATGTCAAAAGTTTCTCCACTTGCTTATATTCTCCGAAAGCAAGCTCATACAAAGGTGAAACTAGGACAACAATCAAAATCTTTTATACGTACATGCCTCCACAACCAGCTTTGCCGCGACCTCACACACATTTTTGCGACGCAAAATCGATGAAAACTTTATCAAGCTCGTAGGTGTATGTATCCCAGTTATTCTTCCACAGTTTTAACCTTTTCGCCTGATCATTGAATGATGCATAGGACTTCAATCAGTGCATCATGAAAAGGAATAAACCACGTGTATATTGCCCATGCATCTTTTCTTTTTAAGGTGCTATATACAAAAATTGTCGCATCAGATACCTCATGCCGTAATTCCACACTATCAGCAACCAATCCCCCAGCATTGCGAGTTCGTAAACTCACGGCTACCTAAACTCTTCCGGGAACTAAAAATAAGCAAAACCTCGTGTCTCATGGTAACTTATATGGAACTTGAAAGCCATTCATTAAGATAAACCGTGAATGCTCGTTCATGATTTATCTATTTGTGCTTGCCATACTAGATTCTGACTCACTCAAGACTCAAAATAAAGCGTAAATTTCAAATTAGTCACAATAAAAATGTTATGAACGAGCACCCTAAGACGTGATTGTTTATCCTTAGATAGAAGTAAATGTACTCTTTTTTTCTTTTTCTTTTTCTTTTTCTTTTTCAACTTTTTTGCTAAAATGTATAACATTCCAAATGTTATGAAAAAATTATATGTGAATTTACTAGTCAACATTTAATTATTCTGAGAATTTCAGAAGTTTCTAGTTAAAAAAAAATATTAGATTAAATAAAAAGTAAAAGTCAATTTATACAATTTGTAATAGACCACCCATATTAATGGAAATAAAATATGAATGATTGACATAACCTAATAAATTATCTTTTTTTTGAGTTACATACCAATAAAAAGTAAATTTACCCATCTATGGGTAACTGTGTTGGTTGAGAGTCCCTCCCTCATTGCTGAGGTCAAGAGTTCAAAACCTGCAGTTGCTAGCAATTTAAATGGAGCCCTGGCGGTGGGTTGCTGGGCTAGTCTCCCTTGAGGTATAGGGGCCCAGCCCTCAGGAGCCTTTCGGGCACGTTGGGCCCGTGGTGGAGTCATCGGTTATAAAAACAAAAAGTAAAAGTCAATTTATTCTTTTTTTTTTTACCAAAAAAGAAAAAAGAAAAAAGGTAAGACTTTTGTAAAGTAAATAAAAATTGAATGAACGATAATGTGTTGGTCAGATTTGCTGTTCCGGTAATCTTAAATTTGAGCCTTGTTAGGAGTAATCCGGGAATAAAATTCTTAATGCACGAGGTCGATGAGGGGGAGTACCCCTTTAAAATCGTCCGCGGATGTGCAATAATGTGTGAAAGCTGGTTGGGCACCATCTAATCGGACTGTTCAACTTAAGGCAATGATTAACAATATAACATTTCTTTTAAAATGTTGGGGAATCCCGCTTCTCAACTTATTATAACGATGTATTCACGTAATATAATCTTTAGTCGGAGTGAACAACGTAGACTTTCTTCAAACACAAGGTTAGTAATTCAACGCGGATGGGATTTCTTCATTGATAAAGACAATAGTAGTTTTTTTAATGGTTGTGAAATCATTATACGGGGAGCTATTCGTGTCGTTTGACAGGTCTTGGTGATATACGTGCGATTTGTTTCGGAGCTATTCGTGCCGTACATGGAGTTCATGGAGAGATCGTTCTACAGGACCCTCTTCAATGCAGGGGATTATGGGTTTCGGCCAGCATGACTTAACGACCATGCCTGTCGGGGAATATGCACGAGGCCTACTTGTTTATGGGGTCTGTATGCCAAAATTTTTTGCTATTAGATTTTGGCATTACATTAGTTGTGCCAAAATGATAAATAAAAAATAAAAAAATCCACTGGTTCTCGAATGAATAGGATGTTCAAATTGTGATGTTTAATAAGATCAATCATGTCCATTAATAATTTACTCGCATAGATTATTTTCAATGATTAATTCTAACCCTCGTACCTTGAAATTGCTATATCCTTATAGTAGACAAGTGCATGGCATCAAGCCAAATAAATTTTCAGCGAGCTCACTCAACTTAAGACACGGGAAAAGTACCAAAAAAGTCATAAACCTATTGCATTGGTACCAACTCAGTTCTAAACTTTTCAATTGGACCAATTCAGTCCTAAAGCTTTTACTATTGGTACCAATTCAGTCTATCCGCCCAATTTTGGCCGGCCAACGCTGACGTGGACGTCGGCCGGTGGTCGGATGCTGACATGTAAATTTTTAGGATTTTTTAATTATTTTTTGAATTTATTATTATTATTTTATTTTGGCTTTCTTCCTAACGGTGGCCGGCGAGGGCCACGAAGCCCTCGCCTGCTGCTGGCGAGGGTCGCGGCCCTCGCTCGGCCTCTCCCAAGGCCGCCGGTGAGCCAACTTTGCCCGGATTTGGGCGAGGCCAACCTCGGCTGTGGCCCTGGGCGAGGCCGAGCGGCCCTCGCTCGACCTCGCCCAAGGCCACGGCCTAGGTGGCTTAGCCCAGATCTGGGCAAGGCCAACCTCGCCCAGCGCGAGCTCGCCCTGGCCTTGCCGCGTGCGGCCCTGGGCGAGGCCAAGCGAGGGCCACGACCTCGCCCAGGGCTGTGGCCGAGGCTGGCCTCGCCTAGATCTAGGCGAAGCCACCTCGGCGGTGGCCTTGGGAGAGGCCTAGCAAGGGCCGCGACCCTCACCGGTGGCAGGCGAGGGCTTCGCAACCCTCGCCCAGTGGCCAGCGAGCCTCACCGGCCACCATTAGGAAGAAGGTCAAAAAAAAGGAAAAAAAAAGAATAAAAATTAATAAAAATTAACAAAAAAATTCGAAAAAATAATTAAAAAATCATAAAAATTTACACGTCAACATCCGGCCACCAGCCGACGTCCACGTCAGTGTCGGTCAGCCAAAATTGGCCAGATGGACTAAATTGGTACCAATAGTAAAAGGTTTTGGACTGAATTGGTCCAATTTAAAAGTTTAGGATTGAATTAGTACCAATGCAATAGGTTTATGAATTTTTTGGTACGTTTCCCCTTAAGAAACTGGAACCAACAATTATACCCAACTAGCCCATTCTAAGAAATATATTCCACATTAGGGGTGAGCATGATTCGAGTTGGACCGGTCCACCCCCTAACCCTAAGACCAACCCGCATAGTGCTGGTCCTCTATTTTTGGGACCGAGGATCGGACCGACCCAGTGGGTTTGGTTCGGTTCCAAGGTCAACCCAAGATCAACCGATAATTTTTTATTTTATTTTTAATATTCATTGAAAAAGCAATTGAGGATTGACCCGGAACCAACCAATAATTTTTTATTCATTTTTTGTACTCATTGAAATGGCAATCAAGGATCGAACCAACCCAATGCGTTCGATGACGAGTGAGGTCAGCTAAGAAAGGCAAGCAGTGCGGGTCGAGTGGGGTGAGCATTGAATAGAATAAGCATCGAATGTCGAGTAGGGAGCAAGCCAAGCGAGCATCGAGCGGCGAGCGGCACGAGTGACCTAAAGCGAGTAAGACGAGTGTTGAGTGCCGAGCAGAAAAGTTGTTTCTCTCGATTTTGGCAAATTAAAGACTAAGAAGACAAATAAGACAGAAGAAAATAAGTACTAGAAGAGGATGCCGTAAGAAGCTGTTTGTGTCATTTTGGACATCGTGAAGACTCCTCAAAAAAACATTTTTCCTCTTCATAATTATGACCGTTGACGTCGTAAAAGACATTAAAAATATAATTTATTAAATAACAATGTAAAATTACTTGAAATACTCACTAAATAGTTATTTAATATTGTTGACATTATTTATTTTAAGGTTTTCTCTAAGTAAAAATATTATAAATAATATTATATATATAGTCAAGGTTAATCCGGGTCGGATCGACCATAAATTCGTAGAACTGAGGACCAACCCACATAGTATTGGTCTAGGAATTTTAGGATTAAAGACCAATTTAGTCTCCCTAGGAACTAGACCAAGTGGGTCCAGGGTCAACCCTGGACCGATGCTTACCCCTATTCCACATTTCAAGTTGTAGATCTTTGTATCTTACAGGTACTTTCTTTCCTTCATCATTTCGAGAGACGTGAAACAGAGGAAAAATGAGTTATCTCTGGTGTTTCGCCTTTAGAAAGCATTTCTGGGCATTTCTGCAATGCCATGCCTCCGGCCCTCAACCCCGTGGATAGTTTGCTGTATGTTCTAATTTAAAGGAACCATCAACCACATCCAAGGCTGATTAAGCCCAAAAACTGAAGGACCAAACGGATATTTACCTTGGGTGCCGCCGTTGGATATTCTTATGGTAAGAACAACTCCAACTTGAAAACTCCCCCTGCCAAAAAAACTGGCGAACGGATGAACGCATCAAGATATGAAAGAGAAGTAATAGAAATATAAAGGCAGTGTACACTTAATCTCATATGCCTCCGAAAAGATCATAGTATAAATCCACTCGAAATAATCGGTGCAGCCGCTCTCACAGTTGAAGACAAGGAGTAGTAACGATATCGCCCCCAAAGAACCACGGGTGCGTTTAGAACTTGCTTTGCGAATGGGTTTTGGATACCGAAAGGCCTTTTAGCCAAATATTAGGTGTTTGAGAAATATTTTATAAACCCCATTAGGGAAAAGTTGGCCCTCTAAAGGCTAAAAACCCATGGCTAGTCTTGGGGTGCCTTGGGCTTTCAGTTTTTGGTTTTGCCCTTGTTTCTTTACCGTTCATCTTCTTCATTGGATGTTTGGATTGCACAGGGCTGTGGAGGGCGATTGATGGACTAGAGAGAGGCCAACGACGGTCACGACGTCACCAGTGGGTCATGCGACCTCCGATGGTATTTGGACCGCGCAACCCCAGGCGAGGGTTGCGTAACCCAAGCAAGACCCTCACCAAGGTTGCATGGCCTTAGCGAGGGCCGTTACATCAAGGGTCGTGCGGCCTCAGCAAGGCAAGGGTCTCACCTGTGGTTAGTGACCTCGGTGAGGGTCTCGGCTAGGTCATGCAACCCTCGCCAAGGATCACCCGACCATAGGCGGCCTTGGTTGGGGGTCGCTCAACCCCGCCAGTAGTCGCCTGACCCTAGGCAACCCTCACTGGTGGTCTCCAAGGGGCCGCTTGAGGTTTAGCAACCTCAAACGATGGCCGACGACGACAAATTTGGATTGCCGGCTATTGTTGCCCTTCACCAATTAATTTTTTTTAATAATAAATATTTTTGTAAATATAACTTATTCAAACAATGTTTTGCTCAACGGTACTTCGTAATGGATTTTTAGATTATAATTTACCAAACATAATTTATATTTTAAAAAATAATTTTAATTTAAAGTCCTTTATATAGTCTAACTAAAGGCAACTTACGTACCACATTACTTTGTTATGGCTAAAGGGGAAACACAGCTGATCAGCTGCATAAAAAAGACCTCGAAGACGCCAAAAAAAAGAGAGAGTCAAAGATGCGACTCCCAGTCAAAATCCTAAACTTTTCCCCGACATCACCGTACACGCTACCTTTAAGTACGAGAAAACATCAAGAGCCCTGGCTGACAGCTAGCCGCTCCGCACTTCACCACCATCCATGCCCAAGCACATGCATCTGTATCATACATGCTCCGATTCAAGCAAGAGTGTGGGCCCCACAGCCGAACCTCAAAAGAGATTAGCGCCAGGCTTTACATGCGCATCTGCGCATGCTCATCTTCCCACCACACAATTTAATGAGAAGTCAGTACCTCCACAAGGTGACTGAGTAGGACCAATATCATCCCACTAAAATTATCGCATGTCGTCAATTCTGAAGGGGAGGCATCGATCCCTGGAGCTGCAAAATAGATACAGGGAAATCTCCATGACATACCGTCTCATTCCAAACCATGGTTCAACCAGAAACACATATAGAGAAGAGAATACGTAACTCATATAAACCAGTCAAAACAACAAGAAACAACAGTCTTCTGCTCCTCAATGACATTTCAAGAAAGATAATAAACCCTAATCATGATTGTTGAACATGTATGATCAATAATAAAGTTAAGATTTGCACCGTAGAAGTTTATTTGGGAAGAAAGTCGGCGAAAGAAACGACTAACCATTTTAATGCGTAATGAATAATTTACCCGGGAAAGAACATTGAATTATGAGCGAACAACGGACAATATGACTTCACGATGGTCCAAATGCAATCACGAGGAAAACATCCAATTTTCACAGTGTTAATGCCGATTGTCTTTTCAAAACAGTAATGAAATACCTTTTATTCTTTGATGGAGAGAGGAGAAGAAGAAGAAAGAACGGTTTATTTATGAACGTTCTTTATGCCAAATAACCCAACGGTTAACTCCTAAAATTATTTATATAACTTCCCTCACATCCTTTTAAAAGGCGTCTCTCCATCATAATATATTAAAACGAAATGATGCGTCTTAATCACACTCTATCATGGATGTACTAAAAAAATATAACATCTCCCACTCGGACATGATGGGTAATATAAGGCATTCAACATTCATGTATTTTAGAAACAATTCATATTAACAAGAAAGCTGTATGACCAGTGAGTACACCTGCACTTGAAAGCTTAAATTATGCACCTATTAGGAATGACAAAATGGCTACAACCCTAAAAAGAAATAGACAATTGATGTCTTACAATGCCCTAGACATATTTTACTACATTAGTCCAAGTATACCTATCCCTTATAGGTAACTATTCTCATAACATCATGTATTTACAATTATATCCAAAATCACAGAAGGCGATATAATTGATCAATCAGTAAATACATGTGATAGATACAAAATAACAATAACATTCCTTCGCACTCATGTCCCTCTCCATTTCAGAACAACTATTTTCCTAAACACATCTCATAAAGTCATATCTATTTATAACCGTCCGTAACATGTTAAAGTAGCAACATTAATCTTTTAATTCGAGAACATAGTCAGAAGTAACATAGGACACAAAATGAGGTAAATTATAAATTACCTCAAGGCCTCACACAATGAGTAAAAAGAGATAATTTCACTCATCTTCCCATGTCGGTCGTACAATACACATGTAGTATGAATTATATGCTATAGTGATCTATAAGAGCATATGCCATTTATTAAATGCATCCATTATACGGATCTTAACCTAAACATAGTCGCGTGCTTCTCATGTACTCAAGTTTAGTTCGAGTGTTCTATCGGCTCGCTTTCTATAGCGCCTAACTAAATACTCGCATTCAGCATCTTTCAGGCATACATGATTGTGGAATTATCATGTTCGGTCTTATCATATACAAATCACATACCTCATCTTGACTCCAATGAATGCGACATATTATTTTATATATAAACTTGCTCTTCAGCATTTATATGTACATAACGTCTCATCTTAACGTGCTAACTATAGCACTTGAGGTGATTGCTTGTGTGAGTGAGCCAATCATTACCCGCTAACATATTTTTCAACAATATATGTGTGTTTGTGCTAGTCTCATAATGGATTTGTACTGATTGACAAAACATCAAGTCACTAAAGACAAACGACTATAATACATATATATATATATATATATATATATATATTTTTGGGTAAAGATTACAATACATATGTTCACATATACATAAACCAATGATCCTTTACAATATTACAAAACACATTCTATGTAACCCTAGAGATATCATGTGAGTTAATAACACGTTTCTAGGAACAGCCTTCGTAAATGGATCGGTAACAATTTTATTAGTTGAAATATATTGAATGATCATTTCTTTTTGCGCTATTATATCTTTGATGAAAATGTTCTTTATGTCAATGTGTTTCGTTCTTCCATGATACTTGGGATCCTTCACATAGGCAATGGCTGCTTGACAATCGGAATAAACTATCACCAGTTTTGGAACTTTAGGGACAATGGCTAAATTTTTCAAGAAACGTTTTAGCCATATTGCTTCTTGCACTGTGGCAGAGCATGTAATAAATTCTACCTTCATCGTAAATAAGGCCGTGCATGTATGTTTCTTGCTATTCCAAGAAATTGCACCTTCATTGAGCAAGAACGCATATCCAGAAATCAATTTATGCTAATCTAGGTCTCCTCCCTAATCAGCATCTGAATAGCCTAATAAGTGTAAATTTTTCCCTTGATAACATAGTCGATAGTATATCGTGCCTTTTAAGTATCTCAAGTTTCTCTTTATTGCTTTCCAATGTGCTTGACTAGGATTTAATTGATATCGGCTCACTAACCCCACGACATAACATATGTCGAGTCGAGTATACATTGTGACATCCTGATTTTCAACCCCGTTTTCGATAAAATGAATTGGGCTTTTCATCGACACGCCTATAGCCTTTTTCTCAGAGTTGGCCATTTACGAGATAACTAGTCTATTAGGTGAAGCCGTTAAGGAATCCAAACACGACAGACTTGAGAATTCGATCAGAAATCGATTGCTCGACCATACTAATTTACAAGGGTCAATACGGCACCGTTAAAATCGATTAGAGACCGAAGATAGGTCGATTCAATATAGGCATGTAATTAAAGTGTAGGTGATTCCACTTGATTGCAAAATTCTTGTCGAACGGCATTAAATCGATTTTTCTGTCGTTTCTGTACCATGTGCCCGTATTTGAAATCTCGAGATTTTCACAACAACCCAGAGTTGCCTATGAGTCAAAGATGCACAATGTGGATCGAAAATAATCGACCACAGGTCAATTGCGTTAAAAATTCCAAAAAATTACCCGGTAGGTTAAGTCACACTAAAATTATGTTTGGTTGAAATTAACCATGAAATTGAACCCGATTTCAGGAATCGAAAGTTCCAACGTATCACGATATATTTTTGGGATGTCGATTATCTTTTGAATAATTTTCGGTGAGCCCGGGATTTTTACGAAAATCAATTTCGGACAATTCGGAAAAGAAAAGAAATTCGGAGGGGCCAAATTGAGTGGATTTTTGACCTCTAAAGCGAGCTAATTGGTGAAGGGTAATTATGAAATTTGTGTGGGCTTCCTCCTCAGCAAATTGGTCATCAAATTGGAGAGATTTGTGAAGAAATTGAAGTCCAATTGGTGAAATTCGTAGGTTTGTATGGGGGCTGCAACATTTGGCATCAATTTAGCTAATTGTGGGAATTTTTGTGCAAGAAAGTATTGGGGGACCAAAGGGACGAGCATGTGGACTTTGGGGGACCATGACATGATGATTTGGAATATTTTGTTTGACTTTCTTCCCCTTTCTTCAACTTCTCTTGCACGCCAAGCAGCCAATCCCTCCTTCGCTGCTTCTGCCTTCTCTTCATTTCTCTCTTGCACGATCATCCCCCCCTTGGACTGAACCTGCTTCTGCCCTTCTTTCATTTTCTTTTCCTTCGAAGCTCCACTTCTCCACTTCGATTTTGCTGCTCCACCATCGTTTGTCTCCATCGATCCTTCTTTCACGCTGTCGTTAACCAACTGCCACCCCCAAACCATCACCGCCTCACAACCGCACGCCTACTCCCCTCCTGTCGCCAGCACTCCAACTGACTGTCCCCTATTTCACTACAAGCAGTCACGATGCCAGCCCTGCTCCATCCTCTTCGTATCATCACCCCACCAAGTCAACGCCTGTAGCACCTCACGAGGCTGACTCTGCCACTCGACTCCACCATTTCATCCCCTATCCTAATAGTGATGCTAGGGGTGTGGAAAATACCCGGGAACCACCCGAACCGCCCGGAATCGGCGGTTCTTGAGGGAAACGGTCCGGTTCCCGGTTCCAATTTATGGGAACCGATGGGTACCGGTCTGGTTTCCGGTTCCATGGGCGGATCCGCCCGCCCACCCACCCACCCAAATTGAACCAAAACATTTTTAATATTAAAAAAAAAATTACTAAAAGAAACCCTAGATCTCATCTCACTCCCTTCGTCTTCGGCTCCTAATCCTATCGTCATTTCGCTGTGTTTACTTCTCTCGCCATTCGCATCTCCACTTACTTAAATTTGGTTTTTCTTTCTTTGGCTTGCTTTGATGTCATGTAGTCGTTCTATATTAAAAACCAAAATTGTTTCGCGTCAAGATCGGTTCCATGGATCCACCCGGGAACCGGACCGGACCGACAGTCCGGTTCCCGGGTGGATCCCGGTTCCAATTTTTCAGAACCGGTCCTTAGCGGGCGTTTCTCAGTTCTAGTTTGGGAACCGCCCGCCCGGACCATGCACACCCCTAAGTGATGCCACCACTTGAAGCTACTCATTTGCTGCGTCTCCTCATGCATGACCCAGCTCAGTCCAACGTCCACCATCGAGCAGCCCTCCCCGCCTCTTGTCTAGCCCACAACTCAGCTTTAAACCAAGCCAAAGCCAGCCCACTCGGACCGACCAACAGCCCTCTGCAAAAGCAAGGCCGAAGCTTAGCCTTAGTTGAGCCATCTTGGACCGTTTTTAGCCTAGTCCGAGCTTCCTTTGGCATCGCTGTAGAGACAAGGTTTGCTCGCCTCCACGTCGCAGTTGCCATGAACTCATTGGCTCGTTAATCCGGTGAGTTTACTTGCTAAACCTTACTTAGGGGGTTAATTATGCTTAGGGGATAATTAGCGTAGCTTAAGATTGGTTTAGGTGGTTAGATTAGTGTAATTAGTAATTTAGTTAATTAATTAGGCTAATTAGGTGATTAGATTAGGGTAGTTAGGGGTTAATTAGATTGTAAGATTTATTTAGCTTAATACATTATTTATTTAAGTCTAATTAGGTGGTTAGATTAGTGTATTTAGCTTAATTAGTCATTTATTTAATTATTTTACATTTATTTAATCATTTTTGTAATTAATTAATTAATTAATTATTTTCCGGAAATTATATCGGGATAGCTTGTTGTCAGAATTTCATGCTGATTGTCGTGGTGTAATTAGTTTGTGCAATTGAGTGATGATTGTTAATTTTCAGTTATTATTTTAAAATCATGAAATTGTGGTATTTAATTGGAAAATATCAAGTGTTGGTTTTTTACGCCAAAAATGTTTTTAAGTATTATATTAAATAGTGAGATTTCTAAAAAGAAGGATATCACTTTTTTCTAGTTCGATCTGACCATGTAACCACACACGATTATTTTGCCGAGTGTTTTTAATACGAAGAAAATATGCCAAGTTCATTATCTTAATTGAGGCATTTGAGTACAAAGCACAATGTCCTTAGCCATGATTGGATGGTCGTGTGATGGTTATGAGAAATCGCCACCCAATGTGCGTTGGGTAGGTGATGCTCCTATATGGAATGCCCCACATCAACGGATGCCGGATCGCAGTAGAGACCGGACCGAAGCTCCTTAGGGAATGCCGTTTAGAGGTAGACATTATCGTACTCAAGGGATGAGACAATGCCCGATTAAGCCGGAAGACGGCCGAACGTCGAGTAGGCCATGCCTGTGGAACCGTAATAAATTGAAATGCATGAATGAATGTTTTAACCGCGCTTGATTATGGGACAAAATTGTGTGGTACGGAATGGGACATGTCATAACAATTTGGCCTTATAATCGAGTCCCCTATGATTGATTGGTTTGAAAATAAGATGTTCCAATTGATGAGTGCATTTACTATATGCACCTGTTATATGAATTGTACTAACGTGCAGGAAGGTGCTGAGGCGAGGTGAGTCTTCTGTGATGTGTGATTAGACTACCTCTAGGTGTATTACCTTCCTAATTGGGGTTTAGGGTGTGAACTCGCTGAGATTTATTCTCACCCCGTCGTGGGTTACCATTTTCAGGTACCTAGTGTGGAGAATCCAAAGCCCGAGGCTGAAGGGTTTGGAGTGTAGGTGGCCTAAGGTTTTCTTTTGGACATAGACCTATATATAAACCTAATGTGTTTATAAAAGTGTGTTTGTGAGATTCGTTGTCTTGCTTTTCTATCTCATGTTTGTTTGTTGTCTAGGGATTGTTTATTTCGCTTCCGCATGTACATGAATCGATTGGGTCGGCGACACGTCCTAGGAACATCGCAATTTAGTCGACCACCGAGGGATGTGCGTGCGCTCGAGGTTCGGGGCGTGACACACATCATAGCATACATCAAACTTCCGACCGCACTAACGTAAGGAAAAATTTTCATTTCTTTATTTTCTTTTAGAGTCTTAGGACACATCTTAGTACTTAGGCCTTCACCTTGCATGATAGGGGTATCAATAGGATTACAATGCTATAATTGAAACGTTCATGAATTTTCATCATATGAGACTCTTGTAATAAAGTAAGGAGTTTCCTTGATCGATCTTTTTTGATCTTAACTCTTAATATATAAGTAGCTTCTCCTATGTCATTCATTTCAAAATTATATGACAACCATTCTTTTATGGCGATAACCAAACTCTTGTCATTTCTAGCCAATAGAACATCATCTACATAAAGTGATAAAATAACAAATTTATCTTCGGATTGTTTGATATATACACAATGATCTTCTTTGATCATCATGAATCTGAAAGACATCGTGGCTTGATGAAAATGAATATACCACTGTCTAGATGATTGCTTAAGGCTATTTATTGAGCGATGAAACTTACAAACTTTACACTTCTGACCTTCAGCAATGAAACCTATTGGTTGTTTCATATAGATTTCCTCATCTAATTCTCCATTGAGAAATGCCGTCTTTACATCCATTTAATGTAATTCTAGGTCCAAATGTGCAATGATAGCTAGGATAAGACATATTGAGGTAAACCTTACAACTAATGAAAATGTTTCCTTATAGTCTATACCCCCTTGTTGAGTATAACCTTTCACCATAAAACAAGCCTTATGCTTTTCAATGGATCCATTCGCCCTTCGCTTAATTTTAAGAACCTATTTGTTTCCAATAGCCTTGTGATATGGTAGTAGATAAACCAAGTCGCGGATGTGATTTGCCCTTATTGATTCCATCTCATATTCCAAAACTTTTCTTCATTCTTCCTTATCAAAGGATGAGAGAGCCTCTTGAACATTGTTAAGCTCGGTATCGTCTTGCGGAGTAATCATAAAAGCTTCCCCTTCAATCTCAAAACAACGATAGGGAATACTTTTTCGATTACTTTTACTTAACCCAATTTCTCTTGAATTCAGTTGGTCAAGTGATGCAATACTCCCACTATGTCTTGTATGTTGAGATAAATCTTCATTTCCCTTCACAACATTAGTGGGTATACTATCAAGATCTTCCATCTCATATAATTGAAAGTCCTTATCAATCTCACCTCTACTAGGAAAATTATTCTCCAAGAACGTGACATCTCGTGACTCCATTTTGGTCACACTTCCATCAACTTATTCACCTATAAACATGTACCCTTTAGAGTGTTCAAAATATCTTATAAGGATACATTTCTTCCCTCTATAGCTTAATTTGCCGTATTTATGGAAAGAATCATGAATATAAGCTATACACCCCCAAGGACATGGATGACCTAAATCTGGTTTTCTACTAATCCACAATTCATAAGGGGTGGAAGTGATTGACTTTGAGGGCACACGGTTAAGTACATACGCAGTAGTCAATAACACATCTCCCAAATGCGAGATAGGTAGATTTGCTTGCGCCATCATAGACCTAACCATTTCCAATAAGGTTCTATTCATTCTCTCAACAACCCCATTTTGTTGCGGAATACCATGATTAGTCAATTGTCGTACAATTCCATTTTCATCACAAAGAGCATTGAATTGTTCAGATAGATACTCACGTCCGCGATTAGTTCTCAATGCCTTTATTGTTTTGCTCAACTGATTATCTACTAATGCTATATATCGTCTCAAGCAGTCTAATGTTTTTGACTCATAGGAGATCAAAAAGACATAATTGAAACGTGTGAAGTCATCTATAAAAGTGATGAAATATGAGACTCCATGTCTTGCCCTCACGTTCAATGCACCACAAATGTAAGAATGTATGAGTTGTAATGGAAGTTCGGCTCTAGTTCCAAAAGCATGCTGTTTGTTTTTCTGAGGTTGGGTTTTGAGATGAGAGTAGTATACACACGTTGAAGAAATCCATTGTCTAGAGAAAGTACTGAATGGTTTTCTAGTTACTTTTTCGTTAGACAATGTTCACATATGGATATATCAATATCAGTAAGTTACCTAAAAGGCATTTTGTAGCTAATTTTTGCATTCTTTGTAACCCAATGTGACTTAGTCTAGCATGTCAATTATTTGCATCAATTTCAATATTACTAGAAGGTGCAATTAAAGGAATACAACCACCGACATTAACTTTGTACACATCATAGTCATTTTTAATATCATAAAACCATTCAATACATGACCAAAATCATAATAAATTGTTCCAAACAAAATGTCAACACAATCACCATGGAAATTTAATACATAACCTAAGCTAAGAAGAATAACTACAGAGACCAAGTTCCGTCGAATATCTGTAGCATGGAGGACATCATGTAAGAATAAGCTTCAACCACCACGTAAAATTAATTTACATGTTCCGATACCCTTCACTTCAACTCTTGAGTTATTCCAACATATATCCATCTTCTTCTAGTTGGGAATCTGTTATGATACTCATCCATGACTTAAACGTATCTTAATGCCTGAAACTTGGATAGGATGGCCCTTACGTAAGGATTATATTACCCCTAATTTTTATGAAATACAAGATGCTCATTGAATGATAAGAAACTAATCATCATTTCTATAACTCCAGTTATTCAAGGAGTATTTGTATGTTCTCTTCGAAATCAAACGGAGTAATTGAAGCATCATTCGTAATATGGATGTGCTAAATAAAAAAAGACAATACAATTAGGGATTCATTGAAATTCTCAAATTTGGAGTATACTTCTTTCTTTTTATTTTGGATGAGCGACGATACTCCACAAATGCTCATCCGTCTCTAGCTATGTGGTCTGTTGCTCCTAAGTTTACAATCCATATTAGATGAGATTCAACAAACATTACAGTGCTAGAAACAAAAACTTTACTTAAAGTAATGGAGTAATAGAGTACCTCTTTTGACTCAGTGCATTTCCGAGCAAAGTAACCCATCTTGTCACAATTGTAGCACTTCATCTTGGCTTTGTCCTTTTTTCCACAATGTTTTTTTGCATCGAAAGGTCTTAGCCCTCTCAGGTACCTAATCAGCCTCATTCTCTTTGTTGTTGAATTGGTGGTTCCTTTTGCGTTTGAAGCTCGAAACTTTGCACAAACTTGATTCAGCAACATAAGTATAGGTAGAGGGTCTCACAGCCTCTAGACGCTCATCCTCTAATTCTAAATGACACGCTATATTGTCAAAAGCGACAATATTCTCATTGTGCGTCATGTTGATTTTCATATGCTTTCAACTGTCAGGAAAAGACATTGTAATAGCCTGAACTTGTTGTTCATCAGTAATGGAGTGACCTACTGACTTTAGCTCACGAATTATGTTTGACATCTCCTAAAGATGCTACCTCATCGTTACATTTAGGCGCTTTCGGTAAATGTCAAACTTGATGGTGAGTCTCCTCAACTTAGTGATAGACGTATCCCCAAACTTATCTTTCAAGGCAACCCACATTGTTTGAGTTTTATCATAACTTTCAAACTCACAATTGAGATCATCTTACATACAACTTAGCAACGTGACATGAGCAATGCAAATTTTTTTTTTCCAAGCTTGATAAGCATCTTGATTTCTCCTGTGTTGAGCTAAAGTTCCATGCTTAGGCTCATCCATGGTGTGGTTAAGGTTTCAAAAATCTCTTACTCCTCAAGGATGTACTAAACCTTTCGGTGCCAAATAATTGTCACCGTTCAGCTTCTCACCCTTATTGATGTCAGCCACAATGATCTTGGATGTCGAAGCCATAATCAATTACTATAACACATTGACGTAATAAACATAGAATCAATACTAGCACATTTTTCAGAGTAACACACATATTCAATTTGCAATAAAGACAAACTAATTAATGATAATTCAACAAAAGACACAAAAACGAAAGTTCACAATGTTCCCAATCAACTTCTATGCACGATTGTTCTACTATTATTAACTAGTTTAATTTGCACAAATTTTAAGTTCTAGGTGAGAACTCTTTCGAATTCTACTGACCTACGAACTTCCACTAGAAAAATAATTACATGACCTCATGTAATTTTCACATTTTTTTTATTAGAACAAAAGGCATAGCATGATGTGAACCAACATACAAAAACAATCATGCAAGAACTATAATTGAAACGGTAATTCAACACATAATGAAAAAATCAAGAATTCCCAGCCATTGTTCGAGTTTGCTTGGAACTAGGAAATTGCAAGCATATTAAACTATATACATACTATCATCGAATCAAGCTCTACACAACATATACGTGATCATTTTCATTTAGGCTAGCTTATGCATTTCGAAAACCATAAGAAAACACGGGTTTAAAGGAATAAATAATACACCTACATCCCAAAAATACATGTACTAAGGGTTTCATTCACATTTTAATACATTTAAAAACCTCAAACATGTAAAATAACTATACCACAATATATAGCACATCTATACGAGCCAAATGCCACCGATCACGCGCCAATCAGACCTCCTATGCGCCCACACGCGCCGCTTGAGTGTGCGGCGCATGTGACGCACACGCCAGCAAGCCAATATGGCTCCTGGTCGGTCCGATCAGTTTGACCGCTAGACTGGTTGACCAGTTAATAGGGTTGGGTCTTCGGTTGGGTCTGGTCTCAAGTTAGGTCTCCGGTTCGGGTCTCTAGTTGGGTTGGGTCACCGATCGGTCGCCGGTTGACCAACTGCAGTTGATAGGGTGATGTCATCTAGTGGTTATCAACCGTTGGCTGATGTCATTGATGACGTCAACACGAGTTGGTTCCTCAACGTGCGCGTGGCACTCACGCACTGGGGAAGCGTGTTGGTTTGATGTGCCGCAGCTTCTGGCCGTGCGTGTGAGTGCATTCGGCATCTTCCGGCGACGCTTGACCTGCCGTTCAACTCGTCTTCAAAAATCGATTTTGGCCGAAAAATATTTCGAAAAATGGTCAAAACCGTACGGGTGCACTTGACCTTCAAACCCGTTCTTCGCTTCAGTTTGTTTTCGACAATTTAAGTTACAATTTTTGAGCAATGAACTTCTAGACAATGTAAAGTTCATCCTCTTGATCCCCATAACAAACAACAAACGAGAAAATTCGACAGGAAAATAAGGAAAAAACCATAATACATGCTCTGATACCAATGTGGGAAGAAAGTCGACAGAAGAAATGACTAACCTTTTTGATGCACAATGAACAATTTATTCTGGAATGAATGTTGAATTACAAGAGAATGATGGACAATATGACTTCATGATGGTTCGAATGCAATCACAAGGAAAACATCTAATTTCCACAGCGTTAAGCTGATTGTCTTCTCAAAGCAGTAATGGAATGCCTTTTATTCTTTAATGGACAGAGGAGAAGAATAGAGAAAGGTTTCTTTTTTAATGTTCTTTATGCCAACCAACCCAGCGGTTATCTCCTAAAGTTATTTATATGATTTCTCTCATACCCTTTCAAAATGTGTCTCTCCATCATAACATATTGAGACGAAATGGTGCGACTTAAACACACCCTATTATGAATATACTAATAAAGTACAACAGTTTATGAGGCATTGTGTTTCCTGAGAAGTAGAAGAAAAGATCCAAATAATGTTGATAGGGTGATTAGGTCATGAATATAGCTCAAATTCGGGATGTATTTTGGAAAACACTTTATATTGTTTTAATTGGTTCACTTATCAATTATAGCGAAACTAAACTTAAAAAGGCTCATCGAAAATTTCATGATAAAAAAATTTATAATGTTATCCTTGAAAATCTAAAAATGAAAAGTCCACAATCAGTCGTGTATAAAAAAATGAAAATAAAATAGAAAGGATTGAGATAGAGAGAGAGAGAGAGAGAGAGAGAGAGAGAGAGAGAGAGAGAGAGAGAGAGAGAGTAGGGAGGATTAATGTGAACACAACAAGAGATGTCAAGGTCCGAAGGAGGTAACTTTTTTTTTTTTTTGGCGATCCTACTCTACTCCTAGTCTAACACTCATTCTCAGACTTTTGCCCTACCTCCTTACAGGGCGTGGGAGTTGAAACCCACTTTTGAAACTAATTTGACCCCACCTAAACCCCTGTGAGAAGGTGGGGATTCGAACTCCCCACCTCCCCCTTCCAGGTAACTTCAAGTATGGCATTTTGAAGTTTATGATTTTAAAATCCCTTCCATAAAAAGGGAATTCTTTCCTCAAATCTGTTCTAAAATCCAATAAGACACAATCTCTTAATAAATACTCGATGTCACCAAAACTACAATGGCCCGTATGGTCAGCATGAGAATTCTCTTCTTCTTTTTGGTAGTCGATTGATAAATACAACATTTCAATAAGGACAAAAGCACATTATTTCTCGAGTTGGAAACTATTACTTACTTAATTTCTCACATTTCATAATTGGAAGCACTATAATCACAAGATCTAGCTAAATCTACTTAACGTATTCCATATGTTGATGCTGAGGGAGTATCAGCCCAACCCTAGTCACATACTCGATCATGAAGCTATCAAAGTGGATAAGCAAGTGAGGTACATCGAAGAGCAGATCCAGGTACTGGATTGGAAGGAGCGAGTTCTCCAAACAAAAAAAATTCCACTAGTAAAGATCTTAGGGCGACGCCACAACGTGGAAGAGTTACATGGGAAAGTAAAAAGGAAATGAGGCAAAGGTACCCTCATCTTTCCAAAGAGATGTAAGAGACATTCAATTTTGAGGACGAAATTCTTTAAGGAGGGGAGAATTGTGACATTCGGATTTTGCTAGACCTCGAATACGTAACAATCCGTGACAAGTCGGCGAATTTGTCGTTGGACTACGTCATTGTCACCACTTACGACCTCGTTTCATCACCATCCTCACCGTGTCAAGACATCACGTATCATCACATTCTCGCGATAGTACCTTATCTAGAAATTTCTTCATGCGATGTCGCTCGCAAGGCTAACATCTTCGACATTGATACCTAACCAAGTGAGCTTTTCATGCACGCGGAAACGTAAACTTCTGAAATTTCAGCCACATTAGAATAGGCATTCCCATGCAAAGACCTTGGCCACACCACCACGTTATCTTCTTCATGGACAACCAAGAAATGTAGACCATTGACTTTGAATTCCCATGCACGTTCCTTTCTTCTTGTTGGTCAACTAATGGAAGAATTGGCCATGCAAAACCATGCAGCCACGTCCATTTGATGGTCAATTAAAGAGGAAGTGTTGACCGAAGGAGCAGCCACGTAGAATTCCCCTCCATGCAGCAATATGAAGCCCACGTATATGGCCCACGTCTACAGCCCATAATCACGTTGGAATGAAGAGCCCATAGCCCACACGCATGCGGAACGAAGACCGTTGACTTCCAACCCCGCAGCCACGTTGGCTTCTCATCGTGGACGACAGTTGCTGCCCCTGGCCATGCGTGGAGGCACGTCACTTGCATGAGAATTGCAAGTGTCATGCCAAGGCCGAATTGTGGGCGTTGTCCTCGCCCTTTCGCTGCCACCGAATGAGGCAGATTGTTGACTAAAGAAGTCAACCGGCGGAGGGAGACGCTGGCTGAGGGACACGGCTTGTCCGTGTGTTCTTACCTCATGCAGCCATGAAGAAGCAAGAAGTGTTGACCTATATTTTCAACAAATAGCCGCAGAAGAGAGAGAGCTTCCCTTGTCCAGTGAAGCTCCGATCCGCTTCTTGCTCGCCACACTCTCTCACAACTTTGGCTGAAAATTCTCTCTGTTTTACACCTTCCCCCGCGATTCACCAATGGCCACAGCCATCCATCAGCAGCTGTCAACCGGAAGACCCGCAACTCGCAGCTTCGACCGCACTGCAGCCACAACTCATGGTTCGCTTGCCGCCGGTGTCGTAGGACCTAAGGCAAGTTAATATATACTAACCTAGTCGACGTGAATTACATCGTCGTTTGGTTAAGTGTGTTCCATAAACTAACGTTGTTTTGAATATTCGCGCCAAAGTGTGAACTCGAAAGTTGCCGAATTGATTTTGAGCTATGTGATAATGGATTGGATATCTATTATGGTTGAGTGTGAATTTGGCGCCTATGTATTTACTGATTTTTAATGTTTTGAAAGCTCTAAGATTTTACATGCAAACTACTTTGAAAATCTTACGGTTGGGACCGAGTTTGATGACTCGCCGATGCGTCGATTTTGGTATTTCAAGAAAGGCTTATGGTTTTGGTATTTCAAAGTTTTTAGTTTCAAAAATCTTCACATCGGGACCGATATTATCGACCCCCCGAACCATGGTTTCGAATATTTCAAGAAATGCTTATGGTTTTGGTGAAAATCATCACCTGTACATTCCAAGTTTTGAAACGTGAAAATGTTTTAAGTCCACACCTGTAAATGTCGGATTTTGATCGGGGGTGGAACGATAGAAAACTTCTTCGATTTATTCTGGTATTCGAACTCTGGACTTTATGAAAGATTTTATCAACAGGGATTTGATACGCCGTTAAGATTTCATTGGATTTTGAAATCAAAGCAATTTTCACATATTGTCGGTATAGGAGCATTTTGGCATTGAAATGATTTAATTACTACACCATGGTTGACGTGCTATTTGCTGCCGTTGGACCCTCGGGACGACGATGCCTTGGGAGAAGAGTTGCCTAGAGGATCGTAGTGGCGATGCCTCTAGATGCTTGGGAACCGGTGAGCCCCAGAGGTTCTTCGAGAGTGTCGGGATGTCCAAATGTATGACGATGCACGTTTCGGAGGGTAGGGGCAATCATTGACATGGTGAGCCCCGGCGATTCCTCGTGATGCTAGGTGAGGTGCGAGATGCTTGGAGGTGTAATGTAACACGCTCCGAATGCCCGGTGACTAAAATATGGAACCAGAGGCCTTTGTGATGCCAGGTTGGGTGCGATATGCCTGGAAGGATGCAAACACTGGTCCTCCGGAAGATGGTGGTAGTGAATCAAAAATCTGTTGAGTTCTAAAGCTTGATTGTTTTGTTGTGTTATGCCATAGCGTTGGAAAACTCTATTGATTTAATGCACACTCATTGTTTTGGTTGTGAACCCTGTTTTTGGATTGCATGGAAGCAAATGATGATAGTATTATGTAATATAGTTTAGTAGAGCTTTAATTGTTGAGTAGTCATACTCACCCCTCGTGAGGGCTAACATATTACAGAGAGATAGAGTTGCCGCCGCCAGAGGACGATGATGGAGGCTTGAGTGGAATAGAGTGAAGAAGGACGAGAGGATAGCAGGGAATTTTTGGGACACCAACACTTGATGATGGATGACGTGTGAACAGCTGATGGAAATGTTGGTCATATTTTTGGATATAGCCAAGTGTAGAAAACTTCGGCTTTTGATGTACCGACAAACGATGTCTATCAAGTATATGTAAATAAAAAGTGCCTAGTTGTTATCTATGTGTGTATCTAGTGTGCATCATTTCAATGTTTAGGAAGGGAGTTGTTGGATCCACTTCCGCCATATAAAATGCGCAGGGACCAATGAAAAATGTAATAGACCCCTAGACTCACGGATTCGCCGAGATCCATTGGTATCGAAATCCAATGAGTAATAAAGGAGATCATATAGGACAAGGAAGTGATGTGGCGACCCTAACGGATCGGGGGCCGTTAGGGGGTGTCACATTGGGAAACACTGAGACTATGTTTGAGTACTCGAGTGATTGTAATCTCTGGTGTATCACTTGTTTCTATAGTGGAATTTCGTACTGCCCTCCCCATGGACATAGGTTCCGATATTTGGGTTGAACCATGTAAATCCGATGTTTGATTCCCTTTCTTTCCTTCCGACTATTTTATCTGATTTGCTTGTCCATATTCCGTAACCCATTGCGTATCGTAAGGGTGAATTTGAAAGCTGAGAACTGGACTAGTGGGAAGATGTAAGTTCTACGTTTTAAGGTATGTAGAATAAGTTTCAAGTTCCAAAGAATGAAGAACCTGTTTCGACGGGTAGGTTTCAAGCTTTTAGTTGAAGGAACCTGAAACTAGTAATTTATGGGTTCTCTTCTCGGATAAAGAATCCCTTTGGTGTAAATGGATCCACTCCAATTTTTTAAGATGGAAAAATTTCTGGGTTGTTCCGTGCCCTACACACTGTTCTTGGGCGTGGAGAAAGTTGTTGGATCTTCGGGAGCAATTTCAACAATATTTTAGATGGAGCATTGGGAATGGGAAGTCGACTTCCTTTTGGTTTGATCCGTGGCACCCAAATGGTCCTCTTTACAGGATCTTTTCAAATCAAGACATCTATCGCTCTGGCATCTCTCGCTTAGCTACGGTGGCCGATGGGTTTGCTTCTCCTATGGGCTGGTATATTATCAACATTAGGGCTAACTGGTGGAACCCTCTTCCGGTTTTCAACCAAGAGGTGGATCGATTTCGATGGCTCCCAGACCCCTCGGGTCGATTCTCCACGGCGTCTGCATGGGAATTGATTCGGCCGAGGAGTGTTGCCATTCCTTGGGCCTCGTTCGTGTGGAGCAGAGCCTTGCCTCCTAGATATCAAACACATCTTTGGCTTATGTCACGCAATCGGCTGCCAACTCAGGTGCTACTTATGTCTTATGGTAGAATTCCTCCTACCAATTGCCCCTTATGTGTGTGTAGACCTGATTCTGTTGATCATTTATTTTTTGCTTGTCGTGCCTCGAGTACTCTCTTTTCTTTTTGGGCGGCAAGATTTAATCTTGTGTGGCAGAACAAGCTGTGGATGGATAATCTTGCCTGGGCTTCCAAGCGTTTTAAGGGTAAGAATTTCTATCAAATCATGGCTCGATTTAGTTTTGGAGCTATGTGCTATATCATTTGGAAGGAACGGAACAATGTGCTGTTTTGGAATCAGACCCTCTTTCTTCCTGCAATGAAGATGCATCTGCAAAAGGCCATCAAAGATAAAGCTATGACGTTCAATCATGCCCCTGACGTGCCCATGAATAGAAGACTTCAACGGAGCTGGGATATCCATCCTTCTATCTTTGACTGATGGAGGTTCGCTAGGGTTGTTGTCTTTTGGTCCTTGTTTTTTCTGCTTTTCCTTTTGGGAACCACGGCACCCTTACACTCTCCTTAGACCTTCGTCTTCGTGAGTGTTTGTTTTGTTGGTGCCGGGCCTCCCTCTTGTTTTCTTTTCTGCAAAATCAATATACTACTTGCCTTTACCAAAAAAAAAAAAAAAAACTAGTAATTTGTAATCCTAGAACCTGGAATTAGTTTTAATGTTTTTCTTGGTCATGTCTTCCCGAGATCTTGCAATATTTCATGCTATTTTGTGATGAGTGTATAATCTAAAAGCACTAGTCTAAGCTTTATGACTAAGACTTTTACTTTATTAATGTTCATTTGTTTGTGTATCTAAATATAAGTTATGATGAATGAATTGTAGTAGGAATTGATGGTCATTTTACAATCGTTCAATTAATAATATAGAAGGAACTTAGGTAGACCCTGGAATCTGCGATAGAATATGTCACACCTTGAACCTCGAATGCGTGCACATCCCTCGATGGTCCATAAAATTTGCGACGTTCCCAAGACGTGTCGCCAACCATTTCCTTTTTATTATACATGCAGAAGCGAAATAAACAATCCCCAGACAACACTCAACATGGGATAGAAAAGCAGGACAATTAAATCAAACCATACACACTTTAATAAACAACCAAGGTCAGCCTGCAAAGTTATATGTACAAAAGTCAGGGTCTAAAAAGGAACTCCCTAGCTAATCCTACCTCGGACCCTATCTACTTGGGGTCTGAATCTACCACGACACCGTTAGGGGGGTCGGCTGCTCCCTTGCCCGCAACGGCAGGTACATCGAAACCTTGAAAGGACCTTCCCGCACTCCATTAGGCCCATGACGAAACCACGCCCTAAATCGATGAGGTACCAACTATGGTAGGCCCTCATTGACTAAGATAGTGGTCACAATGAGCTCATGACGGCAGGGACTCCCTGGGATAGGGACGTCGGTACTCTGTTCGGTATACCATCGTGGTTGCCCAAAACGAACGAGTCTCGCCTCCATCTACAGACCTGAAAAGTTAAATCCACGACGGGCTGAGACAACGTCTTAGTGAGTTTACGCCCTAAACCCCGATTAGGAAGGTAATACGCCTAGAGGTAGTCTAACCACACATCACAGAAGACTCACCTTGCCTCAGCACCTCCCTGCACGTCAGTACAGTTCATATAACATATACATATAGTAAATGCACTCATCAATTAAAACGTCTCATTTTCAAACCAATCAATCACAGGAGTCTCGATCATAAGGCCAAATCGTTATGACACGTCCCATTATGTGCCACACAATTTTGTCCCATAATCAGGCGTGATTAAAACACTCATTCAAGCGTTCCAATTGATTACTGCCCCACGGGCACGACCTACTCGACGTTCGGTGGTCTTCTAGCGTAACCAGGCATCTTCTCATCCCTTGAGCATGGCAACGGTTACCTCTAGACGGCATTCCTGAATGAGCATTGGTCCGGCCTCTACCGCGATCCAGCATCCTTTGTTAAGGGCATTCCATATAGGAGCAACGTCCAACCGACGCACATCAGGGATGAGTTCTCATAACCACCACACGACCATCCAATCTCGGCCAAGGACATTGTGCTTTGTACTCAAATGCCTCAATTAAGATAACGTACTTGGCCTATTTTCTTCATATTAAAAACATCTGATAAAATAATCATGTGTGGGTACACGGTCAAATCGAACCATAAAAAGTGGTATCTTTCCTTTTTAAAAATCACACTATTTTATATAGTACTTAAACGCATTTTTGGTGTCCAAACCCGACACTCGGTATTTTCTAATTAAATACCAAAATTTTATAATTTTGAAATAATAACTCAAAATTAACAATCATCACTCAATTTTACAAATCAACACTCAATTGGATAAACTGATTACACCATGACCACTTGCATGAAATTCTGATGACCGATTATCCCGGTATAATTTTCGAAAAATATTAAATAATTAAATTAATTAAATAAATAAATGCAATTTAATTCAATAAATCACTAATTAAGCTTTAAACACTAATCTAACCACCTAATTGGATTTAGAAAAATAATGCAATAGGCTAGTTAAATCATGCAATCTAATTAACCCTTAACTAATCTAATCTAACCACCTAATAAGCTTAATTAACCAACTAAATCACTAATTACACTAATCTAACCACTTAAACCAAGCTTAGCCTAATCTAATCCTACCTTAAGCATAATTAACTCCCTAAGTAGAGTTTTGAGAGTAAACTCACCAGTTTGACGAGCCGGTGAGTTTATGGCGATGGCGACGCGGAGGCGAGCGAGACTCAAGCTTATGGCGACACCTAATGAGGTCTGGAAGGGGTTGGAAACGGGCCATGAAGTCTCAGCCCACAGCTGAGATTTCGGTTTTGCTTTGGCTGGATCGAAGGCTCCGCTTGGCTACAATGGGCTAGGCAGGTGGCGGACAACAGCGGGGACGAGTACGAGTAACTAGGCGGTGGCGATGGGCGGTGGAGAAGCTCAAGCGGAGCTATGACAATGGCCAAGGGCTTTGGGACGACGACCAAGGCGTGGATGGGGACGGCTCGAGGCAGGACGGGCGAGACGGCGAGAGGGCCTGGCTCGCGGCGACTGGTCGGCTTGGGTGGGTGAACGGCGACACCGACGGCTTGGCTGGTTGACGGCAGGGCTGGCTCGGCTTCTCTAGGTTTTCTTTAGTCTTCAAACAACAACAATGGAGGCTGAAGCAAATAGGGAGAAGAAGGTGCTACTGGAGGGGGAACAACAAGCCACAAAGTCTTCACAAAATATCTTGTTTCATCATCCCAAAACCCCCAAAGTCCACAGCCATCATCCTCAACCATTTCCCATCCAAGACTTCTCCAACAAGCTTCAAAAGATGCCCAAATGTTGCACCCCACCCATGGCTACGAATTTGTGGCATTCCTCTTCAATTTCAACTTAAATCCACTTCAATTCAACCCAATTGGCTTCAATTTAAATGGCCAAGATGCCATGGTAGATGTCCACACCACTTTCCACCATTTTCCTCACCAAATAATTCAACTTGGATGCCAAAAGCGCACTAAAAAATGAGCCTCCGAATTTGCCGATCCAAAATCGCCTAAGTTTGATTTTTCGCCAAAAATCTGGACTCGGCGAAAATTATTCGGAGGATGAGTCGACGTTTCTAAAATAAATCATGGCATGACAAAACTTTCAATTTATGAAATCGGGTTCAATTTCGTAGTTAATTTTAACCAGACGCAATTTTAGCGTGACCTAACCTACCAGGTAGCTTCTAGGAATTTTTAGCGCATTTGACCAGTAGTTGGTTATTTTCGATTTACATTGTACATCTCCGACTCATTGGTGACTCTCGGTTGTAGTGAAAATTTCGAAATTTTAAATACAGGCGCAGGGTACAGAAATGACAGAAAAATCAATTTAGTGCCATTCAACAAGAATTTTGCAATCAGGTAGAATCACCAACACTTTAATCACATGCCTCTGTCAAAATGACATATTTCTGATCTTTGATCAATTTTGACGGTGCCGTATTGACCCTTGTAGATTAGCACAATCAAGTAGTCGATTTCTGGTCGAATTCTCAAGTCTGTCGCGTTTAGATTCCTTAATGGCTTCACTTGATAGATTAGTTATCTCGTGAGTGATTAGCTAAAAGAAAAAGGCCATAGACACATTGATGAAAAGCCCATTTCATTAAATCGAAAACAGACTCGAAAATCAGGCTGTTACAAAATAGGTTCTAAATTTTAAGTTATATAGGGTAGGTTCCAGATTCAAAAAAATGAAAAACCTATTCCAACGAGTAGATTCCGAATTCCATGTAGAATCTGTATGGAACTTGGAACCGCTCAGGCTATTGTGTGATATACCTATTCGATTAGCGTTTGTAGAATTTCTAGGCATGTTTTCGATTTCGAGTTTTGGTATTTAGGAATCCATTTCCATCACTACTAAAGTCAACTCAAATTTTTAGAAATCGTGAGACTCGTTATTGACAACATTGTAGACACATGGTTAGTAAAAGCCATGTCATATTATGTTAGTGTAGCATTGTGATTTACGGAAGCTCACTGTGCTGTGAACACGAGGATAGAGGATTTGTTTTCAGATCATTGGGATGGCGGAATAAACAGTAACTCTAAGCTCTATACTATCACACTTCATCTAATTGTTTGATCATAATGCATCATGTGCTTCAAGAATAACTAGCTTCAGGCAAAGAAACCAAAAGGGATTCGAGATAACTTTGCATAAGTTAGGAAATAATTGGATTTCGTTTTTCGATTTCCCGTTGGCCTTGAAAGAAGAACGAGTTGAAGTGACGTCAAATGAGCTTTAAAGGTAAAGTCCTTCACAGCAAAGGGCATCTTCCCCTTGAATTTATGCCAGTCTTCTTTTTTCGAGTATTCACAGGCACGGATTTGAAGATCTGAATACTTAGAAGCCCGTGAAGTATCCTTCAAGCGTTGTGATTATTGATGAAGTTCGAGCCACTTTTTTGAAAAAATTTGATCTACTCCATTTAGCCAAAAAGGCTCAGGGTCTCTTTTGTTACTATATTTTGCTTCGTATCTTAATACTAACGGACAAGATCATATTTAAGAGGTCAAAGAATTAGGAAAAAATTAAGACAGACTTCAAGTATTCGTGTCAATATATATATAAAAGAAAAATTGAATGTTTCGAGTAAAAGATGGCACACTTTTGATGTTAAAAATGAAAAGTAAAATAAAATAGAATCAATACTTAAATTTGAAAATTGAACATAACTCCACTTGAAGAGGATGGGGGAATTATAAAAAAAGTCCTAAAATTTTAAGGCCAAAAATCGTTGATGTGGACCCTGATGATCCTACATAGCACAGTTGGCATTGATGCTGATAATGTATAATCATATTTTAATATTTTTTCAATTTTTTATTTTGTTTCTTTTTTCCTTCCTTCCGTTGTTTCTCGCCGCGGTCGACGAGCTGTGGCCGACAATAGTCGCTGGCCACCGGGTGAGGGTCACAAAGTCCTCACCTAGATCTAGGCTAAGGCAACCATGGAAGCAGGTGAAAAGACATGAAACTGGAAAGCGAGCAAGCGGGGAAGTGTTAGCTGGGTTCACTCCTATGTGGTGGAAGTCCAATGAGTTGCAAGCCCAAAAAGGGGTTGAGCCCATATAATAAGTTATATGGAGAAATAGAATTTCTCACTATCATCAGAGTTGTAGCCGCAAAAAGACGTAGTTATAAGAGAAAAAGAGAAAGCAGAAAATCTAGGAGTTGAGATAATATCTGATTTACATTAAGCTGGCATCGGAGATCGATTCGAGGTTTGATTGAGCTGAAATTTTGTTAGCATGTTCGTGGCGCAATCTTCTCGAATCTGAACAATTTGATTTTTGTTTGAAGCTCCCTACATCAGGTTTTTCATGGATTGATCAAAGCCTGCGTTTTTTGTCAGATTTATCCTTGATCTCTTGTGAAATTCATGTGTATTGCCAAGAATTATGTTCTTGAAGTCTTTGCTGCTATGTACCTCTAGTATTTGCTAGAGAAGAACATTGTTCACCCAATTTTGTTGATAGTGAAGATTTTCGGGTGAACTTTGGTCCCGTGGTTTTTTATCTCCTCACATCGAGGAGATTTTCCACGTAAAAAAATCTTCTTGTGTTCGCATGCTTGGTATTTATTTTACTCTACTATATCGATTCCTATTAGGTTTACACAAGAGGGGAGATTATTTTATTCCACTGCGTTAATTCTATATTGTTCAAATTGTTACCGTTCTCCCATCAGAGTGGTATCAAAGCTTTTGGTTATTAATTGATTTTTCTACCTTGTGTTAAACAATGGAAACAAATACGAGTAGAATGGTTACACTGAATGGTTTGAATTATCATATTTGGAAAGGGAAGATGGAAGACCTTTTATATGTGAAAGATTTTTATTTGCCCGTATTTGCCAAGAAGAAACTGGAGAATAAACTGATGCTGAATGGTCTATATTCCATCGTCAAGTGTGTGGTTATATCAGGTAGTGGGTAGATGATAATGTTTTGAACCATATTATTGAGGAAACACATGCATGCAGTTTATGGGATAAGCTCGAATAGTTATATGCTCGAAAGGCTGGGAATAATAAGTTATTTTTGATAAAACAGATGATGGCTCTGAGATATCAAGATGGTACTCGTTTAACTGATCATTTAAATTCTTTTCAAGGAATTATAAATCAGTTGGCTACGATGGGAATCAAGTTTGATGATGAGATACAAGCACTATGGTTGCTTGGTACTTTGCCGGACTCATGGGAGACATTCCAAATATCTTTGTCTAATTCTGCCCCGGATGGTACGATTACCATGGATTTGGCCAAGAGTAGTATTTTGAATGAAGAGATGAGAAGGAAGACACAAGGATCGTCCTCTTCAAATTATGATGCCTTGGTTGTTGAGAAAAGGGGAAGAAGTGAGTCTCGAGGTTCGAGAAATAGAGATAAAAGTCGAGATAAAAGCAGAGGTAAGTATAATAAATTTGCTAATGTTGAGTGCCATTATTGTCATCAGAAGGGACATATTTAGAGGTTTTGTCACCAATTAAAAAGGGAGAAACAAAAGAAGAAAGGTAAAGAGAAGAAAACCGATAATGATAGTGATGATAGTCGTGTTGCTGCACTTAAAGAAGACTTTCTCATTATTTTTATGGTGATGTGGTGAATTTTGTATCTCATGAGACCAGTTGGGTAATTGATAGTGGTGCATCTGTTCATGCTACGTCTTGTAGGGATTTCTTTTCATCATATAGGTCAGGTGACTTTGGATCTGTGAAGATGGGAAACAATGGGCTAGCTCAAATTGTAGGCATCAGTGATGTGTGCCTAGAAACCAACAATGGCACAAGGTTAGTATTGAATAATGTTAAACATATACCTAATATCCGCTTGAATTTGATTTCTACAGGCAAGTTGGATGATGAGAGATATTGCAGTACCTTCAGTAATGGTCAATGGAAGCTCACCAAAGGTTATCTTGTTATGGCTAGAGGTGAAAAATATTATTCGTTGTACATTATGTAGGCAAAGTTGTCCACAGACAAAATTAATGTAGTAGACAGCGAAGATGCAGTTGAGTTATGGCATAAGAGGCTCAGTCACATCAGTGAGAATGGTTTGTCAATATTGGTCAAGAATAAGCTCCTTTCAGGATTGAAAAGTTTGGCGCTAAAGAAGTGTGCTCACTGTTTAGCAGGAAAACATAATAGAGTTGCATTTAAAAGCTCCCCTCTTTTAAGAAAGTCAGGTATACTCGATTTAGTGCATTCTGATGTTTGCGGTCCTATGAAAACAAAATCACTTGGTGGCTCTGTTTATTTTGTTACCTTCATAGATGATTTTTCAAGGAAAATTTGGATTTATACCTTGAAAACTAAAGATCAAGTGTTAGATGCTTTTAAGCAATTTCAGGCTTTAGTTGAGAGACAGACTGGAAAGAAATTGAAATGCATCAGAACTGATAATGGGGGAGAGTATTTGGACCTTTTGATGAATATTGCAGACAATAAGGTATTCGACATCAAAAGACGCCTTAGTTAAATGGCTTAGCCGAGAGAATGAATAGAACACTAGTTGAAAGGGTAAGATGCTTACTTTCACAGTTAAAGCTACTTGGATCCTTTTGGGTGAGGCTTTAAGTACAGTCGTGCATGTATTAAATCTTACTCCATGCGCTTCTTTAGAGTTTGATGTTTCTAATAGAGTTTGGATAGGTAAAGATGTTTCTTATGATTATTTGCGTGTCTTTGGATGCAAAGCATTTGTGCATATTCCTAAAGATGAGAGGTCTAAACTTGATGTGAAAACACGACAGTGCATATTTATTGGTTATGAACAGGATATGCTTGGCTACAAATTTTATGATCCAGTTGAAAAGAAAATTGTAAGAAGCAGAGACGTTGTGTTTATGGAAGATCAAACAATAGAGGATATTGAGAAAACAGAGATGTTTTCAGCACCACAGGTTAGTGATAATTTGGTTGATTTGGATCCAGTTCCTCTTAAAAATATTCCTACACAGGTTGATGAAGAGCAGCAAGAAGTCAATGTTCCAAATAACGCACATGATCCTGAACATGTTGAAACAGATAATACTATTCCTGAACCAGAGGCTCAATTAGATGTTCTACTGGATGTTCCAGTCTAGAGATCCGTTAGAGACTGACAAACTTCCACCAGGTATTCTAAAGATGAATATGTATTATTGATTGATGCAGGTGAACTGGAGTGCTATGCAGAAGCAATAGAAGATGAGCACAAAAGTAATTGGTTTGATGCTATGCGAGATGAGATGCAGTCACTTTATGATAATCATACTTTTGAGTTGGTGAAGTTACCTAAAGGTAAAAGAGCTTTGAAGAACAAGTGGGTATATAGATTGAAGCAAGATGAACATACTTCACAACCACGGTACAAAGCTAGATTGGTTGTTAAGGGATTCAGTCAGAGAAAGGGTATTGATTTTGAAGATATATTTTATCAGATAGTGAAAATGTCTTTTATCCCCATGGTACTAGGCTTGGCAGCTACCCTAGATTTGGAAATTGAGCAAATGGATGTCAAAACAGCCTTCCTACATGGTGACTTGGAGGAAGAGATATACATGGAACAACCTGAGGGTTTTAAAGTGAAAGGGAAAGAGGATTATGTGTGCAAATTGAAGAAAAGTCTCTATGGCCTAAAACAAGCACCGAGGCAGTGGGTACAAAATTTTTTTGTCAGTTATGACAGAATAGGGCTATAAGAAGTCTTCCTTGGATAACTGTGTGTTTGTCCAAAATTTTTCTGATGATGACTTTATTATTCTCTTGCTTTATGTCGATGATATGCTGATTGTTGGCAGGAATGCTTCAAGAATTGAGTTATTGAAGAAACAGTTGAGCAAGTCTTTTGCCATGAAAGACTTGGGCTCGATGAAGCAGGTTCTTGGCATTAGAATTACCTAAGACAGAGATGCTAAGAAGTTGTTTTTGTCGCAAGAGAAATATATCGAGAAGATCCTTCAGAAATTTTACATGGACAAGGCTAAAGTGGTTAATACTCCTCTTGCTGCCCACTTTAAGTTAAATATGAAGCAAAGTCCTACGACTGATAAAGAGAAGAAAGATATGGAAAGTGTTCCATATGCCTCAGCTGTAGGAAGCTTAATGTATGTGATGGTATGTACACGCCCAAACTTGGTGCACGCAGTTGGCGTTGTTAGTCGCTATTTGTCAAATCCAGGCAGAGAACACTAGAATGCAGTGAAGTGGATTATGAGGTATCTTCGGGGAATTTCAAATTTGAAACTCAATTTCGGGACTGGGAAACTTGAATTAGTTGGATACACAGATTCTGACTTGGCAGGAGATATTGATACTTGTAAATCTACCTCTGGTTATTTAATTTCTTTTATGGGTGGAGTTGTGTCATGGAAGTCAAGATTGCATACGTGTGTTGCACTTTCTACAACCGAAGCTGAATTTTATTGCAGTGACTGAAGCTAGTAAAGAGATGCTATGGATGAAGAAGTTCTTAGAAGAACTTAGGTTCAAGCAAAAGAGGTATGTGCTATTTTGTGATAATCAAAGCGCAATTCATCTCGGTAAGAATTCATATTTTCATTCTAGATCGAAATATATTGATGTTAGATATCATTGGATAAGGGATGTTCTAGATGAAAAGTTTTTTGAACTTGAGAAAATTCATACAGATCATAATGGCTCTGATATGATGATGAAGACTCTACCAAGAGAGAAGCTTGAACATTGCCAATTGATAGCAGGGATGGTGAATCCCTCCACATTGTCATGAGGGGGAGATTTGTTAGCTGGGTTCACTCCTATGTAGAGGAAGCTCAATGAGTTGCAAGCCTAAAAAGAGATTGAACCCATATTAATAAGTTATATTGAGAAATAGGATTTCTCACTATCATCAGAGTTGTAGCCGCAAAAAGACGTAGTAACAAGAGAAAAAGAGAAAGCAGAAAATCTGGAGGTTGAGACAATATTTGATTTACATTAAGCTAGCATCGAAGATCGATTAGAGATCCGATTGAGCTGAAATTTTGTCAGCATATTTGTGGCGCAATTTTCTCGAATCTGACGGTTTGATTTTCGTGAATTGATCAAAACTTGCGTTTTTGGTCAGATTTATTCTTGATCTCTTGTGAAAGTCATGTGTATTGCCAAGAATTATGTTCTTGAGGTCTTTGCTGCTATGTACCTCTAGCATTTGCTAGAGAAAAATATCGTTCACCTAATTTTGTTGATAGTGAAGATTTTCGGGTGGACTCCGGTCCCGTGGTTTTTTATCTCCTCACATCGAGGAGGTTTTCCACGTAAAAAAATATTTTTGTATTCACGTGCTTAGTATTTATTTTATTCTACTATATCGATTCCTATTAGGTTTACACAAGATGGGATATTATTTTATTCCGTTGCGTTAATTCGATATTGTTCGAATTGTTATCGTTCCCCCATCAAGAAGTAGGTCGGAAATCAATCTCGTGAAGGAGATAGAAACATGCACAATGTAAACTTTGGTCGCCATTGAAATGAGTCCTCACAGGGTCGCTTCTCTTTGCTTCGCTTCTCTCCTCTGTTGGCTCTGACTGCGTGTGTGGGTTGATGTGAAAATGTTGACAAAAGGAACTGGGAAGAGCCTCCATTTATGTAGTTGAAAGCCATTGCTAAACTGAGGCCCTTTGCCTGCTGCTGACGAGGCTGCTCTCACCCAATGGCCTGTGAGATCCGGCCTGGCTGCAACTCGCCGGCTATCGCAAAAAGCAAAAGAAGGCCAGAACAAGAAAAGAAAAAAAAAAAGAAAAAAAAAAGATACATAAAAAAATCCCAAGCTTTAAATCTAGTCCCAAATATGCCTAAACTTTTTTTTTTTTCTTTTAGTCCCAAATTTGCCTCGAATTTTGTTTTGTCTAAAAAAAGAGGTTAATACCACAAAAAACCTGAAACTGATAGACATGTGACAAATTTATCTCAAACCAATTTTTTGACCACCATTTTGTTAGTTTCCGTTAAATTTTACTATAAAATTATTAAGTTAACTGACACACGGCAATTGACGAATATACTAATTTGAATTTTTACCCTCTGTTTGTACAAAAAAAAAAAATCATTGACTTTTAATATATTCTATAATCTCTAGTCCCAACTTAAAGTGACATTTTCACATCAATAATAGATACACATCGATAAGGCGACATGGAAAATTATCTTTAAAATAAACTGTTCTAGGATATAAAAAAAATAGGAACTACTAACCGCGACTTTTGAATAGAGGGCTAACGGGGCAAATTTAGGATTAGAGTAAAAATTGATGATTTTCTTTTTCACGAAAAAAATTGGGGTAGATTCGGGATTTGAGCTAAAGTTTGTGATTCTTTTTAGACAAAAGAAAAGTTTGTGGCATATTTGGGATTAAGTCTAAAGTTTGGAGTTTTTTCTGAAACAAAAAAAGTTTGGAATAGATTTGGAACTTGATCTAAAGTTTGGGATAAAAAAAAAGTTTGTGGCAAATTTGGAATTGAACATAAAGTTGAGGTTTTTTTTTTGAATTGACCCCAATCAAAACAAGCTTCTTCTCCAATAATTCAAGTTCAGACCTCCAGTTTACTTTTCCTCGTCTTCTCCCTGAAGTGGCCTTTTCCAATGTCCTGGGCGAATCACACATCTTGAGGCTTGAGCACTTCGAAACTGTACGGCCAGGACCGCGAGCCTCCATTCCCGGCTGCACGATCACGTCTTCTCGAGTCCACTCGTGTTACACAGACTTCCTCTGATCGGTTCCTTATGGAGGACTCTGAGGGACTGAGACTGCAAAATCCATCGGCAAAGACTTTGCCTTTGGTCAGTTCGTTGTCATCTCGGAGCCGACGACAAGGAAATGACAACAAAGGCAAGATGTTGGCACAAGAAGTTCAAACTTTACCGTTCAATGCCCGGAGAAGCATTGTAGCTTCATCACCAGGCAACCTGACCCGAGCAAGGAAGATGAATGATGAGTCCTGTATCGTCGGTCGCGAAAATTTCGTGAACTCACTTGTGCCTCAGTTGATAGATGAAAGAGACGATGGTGCCAACCTGAGAGTGATTTCGGTGGTCGGCGAGGAAGCCATCGGCAAAACAGCTCTAGTGAGGAGCGTCTACAACAGAGCGGATGTTAAGCATCATTTCGACTGCTGCACTTGGGTCCGGGTTGGGCCGAAGCCGAACCTGGTTCATCTCATGATCGACTTGCTCAAGCAGCTGAGGGTCCCGGAATTGCGAAATGTGGATCGTATGAATGAGGAAAAGCTGTCCGACGTGCTCCAGGGACTCCTGATGGAGTGCTGTTATCTGACAGTCCTGGATGACTTGTGCGATCTCCTTCTCATGGACAAGCTCATAATGGTGCTTCCAGACCTGAGGAATGGGAGCAGAGTAATCGTCACGACTCGTAACCGCAACATACCCTCTTCCATCGATCCGTGGTATTCCACGCATCTTGAGTTGAGCCCCCTCGACCAGGAACAGAGCGAGAAGTTATTGGAAAAATGCAGGCCGGCTTTCAATGAGGTCAATCCGCTAGAACTCCTCCATCTTAAAAAGAGGATTCTTGGAGAATCGGGTGGCTCTCCCCCAAAGATCCTTCTGCTCGGAGGACTTTTATCCCCCACCACGTTGGATGGTTTGACCGGGCTTCTCGGTCGGCTTCCCGATTGTCCCAAACTCCAAGATGTTATGCGTTTGATTGTTGATGACCTTCCAGAATTGTTAAAGCAACGTGCTCTGTACTTGGCTCTGTTCCCTAAGGAATCTGAGATTCCCACAAGGAGGCTCTTCAGACTCTGGTCAGCTGAAGAACAAGTATCTTCAACATTGGAGAACGGAGTAGCCAGAGTCGATGCAGAAAAAGATTTCGAGCGTCTGGTGTCCAGAAACATGATCCTTGTAGCTCGACGGAAATGGGACGGGAGTGCCCAATCGTGTCGTTTGCCTGGAATGTTGCATGATGTCTTTTCGCAGATAGCTGAGCATGGAAGATTCCTAAAGATCTATGACAGTTCTATTCACAAAAGATTAAGTGATGGAGCAAAGTTTGATGCCCCGCGTATTGCAATACATAGGCATATTTCTGGAGAAGGAGAAGCAAGGGCGCAAGAAAATGTGCCGGAAGTAGGACGAGAGGGATCAGTAACAGATGCACAAGAAGCACACATGGAGATCACTCCCGCCAAGCCACATCAAAGAATGGCCACCAGCGACGATTCCATGCCATTCGACATCAAAGAACTTTATTCCTACGTGTCTTTCAACACCATGAAGCTGGGAACACAGGCCAAAGAGATAGACGCCTTGCTTAAACCACTAGTGCGGAAGAGGGACAAGAGTTTGCTGAGGGTACTTGATCTTGAGGGTGTCTACAAGCCTTTGCTTCCGGAGGAGCTTGGCAACATATTGCCGAACCTAAAATACTTGGGACTCAGATGGACTCTTCTTGAATCACTTCCAAAGTCAGTGGTGCAATTGCCTTTCCTGGAAACTTTGGATCTGAAGTACACTAACATAACCCAGGTGCCGGTTTCTATTTGGGAGGCAAAGAATCTGCAACACCTCTACATGAATGAGGTGTCCTTCGACGAGTCTGTTCATCCTCAACTGCATTCCAAAAAATCCTTAAACTGCGACATCCAAACCATTTGGGGCTTATACATAGGCGTTAAAAGTCCCACCTTGAAAGTGCTGGACAAGTTGACAGGCCTGAGGAAGCTGGCTTTGACGTGTTATCCCTTGGAGGTAAAGAAAGCGACCGAGCAGATCTCAAATCTGAATGAGCTTAAAACCCTCAGATTGCGATCGAAGGATATATTTGGTCAGCCTTCAGATCTTAAACTAAGTGATAAGCTGAGCCGGCTCGAGTCTCTTTCCAACTTGTACCTGCTTGGAGAGTTCAAGCAAAGCTTGTCGGAGTCACACATTCCTCGGAACCTAAAGGTACTAACATTGTCCATGTCGGGACTAAAAGTCGATCCGATGGAAGTCCTGGGGAAGTTGGAATGTTTGACCACTCTCCGATTATTTGCATCGTCATACAATGGGGAGAGATTGAGCGTCTCAGAAGGAACATTTCTGAGCCTCCGTGTCTTGAAACTGTGGAAACTGGAGAACCTGACGAACTGGACTATAGAGGCAAATGCAATGCCATGCCTTGAAGACTTGGAAATTAAGGACTGCAGGAAGCTGAAGCGGATCAGCGGACTGCAGCAGATCAAGACCTTGGAAGAAATCACATTGGTTAGAGTGCCGGATGAACTCGAGCAAATGGTCAGAGATATTCGGCCGGATGTGTCAATAATAGCGAAGGAATTGGTAATATGTTTGCCGCAGGTAGTTCTCTTTCTTCTTCTCTGCTTTACATGTTTGTTATGCATTTTAGCCGCCATCCGTAGGGAAAATCCTTTCACTGTGCATATATGAATTTGCTTGATTTAACTCCCAGTACTTGCATTATGTAGGAGAACCTAGAAAAGTGCTGCTTTTATAACTATATGGTGTTTCTTTCTGTTAAAAGAGGGGGAGGGGGGTTTCATAGGCGTGGGAATATCAGAGTCGTGGAATGTGTGCGTGTGCGTGTGTGTGTGTTGGATTTTACCTCATAGGACACGGTTAAGCTTTAGTAGTGTTGGTGGTATTGGAATTGAGAGTATCATGGCTCACTATGAATATATGTTTGTGTTATTGATCATTAACAGAATGAAAATAAAGAGGAGCAATCAGATGAAGAACACAGCGAAAGGGGAGATGAGGAAGATGGACTTTCCACTCCTTTTCGAGGAAGTGATGATGACATAGATTTTTGCGAATAAGAAGAGGAAGAAGAAGCAAGGACTCACATGAGAAAAAAAAAGGGAAGAAAATTTTCATTTCGCCATTTTGTTTGGGTGTGCTATGGAAGGAATGATGTAGGCCCTAGAATTAAATGAAAATACAGTAATTACAATCACGTTGGCCTCTGTCGCATGTGTTTTTATATTTTTTCAAAAGCGAATATCACAAAAGAATCTCAGGGGGCGCATGACAACATTTTTGTTCCAGAAATAGTTTCTGGAACAGAAATGAATTTCTCTATTTCTATTTCTGGACGAGTTTCTGAGGAAAAAAATCTGTTTGATAACGATACAAAATTTCTGTTTCAGAAATAGAAATTCGTTTGATAACTGAATAAAATTTCTATTTCTTAAAAGAAAATTTTCTTTTTTTGGAGCAAATGAGATGTACATTCTTACAAATTTCATATGCTTATGAAATCATTGACCCAAATACAAAGTATGAATTTTTTTTTTTTAAAGTAAAGTCTCCCTTTTTTGCAAAAAAAAAAATACAAAGTAAGAGATGTTATATCAAATTTTATAAATTTTCACACAAAATTCTTTAGCATCCACGTAGATAGGTAATTACGGTCAAACAATATACTTATCAATAGTCTCCATACAATAGAAAAAAGAGATCAATATGCATTACTCTTGAGCATAATAGAAGGTTCCCAAAATTCTACTAGAATGAAGGCGGGCAACCATATTCTAATCCCCTTCATGCTAGTGTGTCACGTTGATCGCCGCCACGGTTTACGATATCGAGCAATCGTTTTAGAAAGAAACACTAAGAAGTGTATTGGGTAATTTGCGGCAAATTTTACAAAATCGGCGAATTTTACGAAGTGTAACAAAGACCATTACAAATAAGGGAAATCATCAAGTAGAACATCACATTACAAGAATTGAGATAGGAATCATCAAATACATTATCACAATACAAAAGCAAACATTGTAAATCCCCAAATACAAAATAAGGTCACCACGCGCATCTCTCTCTCTCTATATCTCTCTCTTCTGTCGCTCTCTGCAAATCGCTTAACGCAGAAGAAGCCGTGAACGCTAGCTTCCTCCTCCATAACCATTTCAGCTTCATCTTCGCATCGGGATTCGACGTGGTTTTCTCTCTCCTCTGCAATGACCCTTATCTCCATCCCCAGAATTATTGGCCCGATCATTTATGTGATTTTGCTGCCGCAGGTGGGGTCGCTGCCATGTATATAACGAACGCCTAGGCTTCGGCCTCCTCGCTCCTCCGAATTCGCGAGAGAGGCAGAGGAGAGGCGGAGGGGGTGGATTCGCGAGAGAGACGGAGGATGAGGCGGAGGATGAGGCGGAGCAGAGGCGGAGGATGAGGCGGATTCGCGAGCAGAGGCGGAGGGGGTGGATTCGCGAGAGAGGCGGAGGAGGCGGAGGGGGTGGATTCGCGAGAGAGGCGGAGGATGAGGCGGAGCAGAGGCGGAGGAGAGGCGGAGGATGAGGCGGATTCGCGAGCAGAGGCGGAGGGGGTGGATTCGCGAGAGAGGCGGAGGAGAGGCGGAGGGGGTGGATTCGCGAGAGAGGCGGAGGATGAGGCGGAGGAGAGGCGGAGGATGAGGCGGAGCAGAGGCGGAGGATGAGGCGGATTCGCGAGCAAAGGCGGAGGGGGTGGATTCGCGAGAGAGGCGGAGGATGAGGCGGAGCAGAGGCGGAGCAGAGGTGGAGGATGAGGCGGAGGATGAGGCGGAGGAGGACGCAGAGTAGAGGCGGAGGAAATGATCTCGTCTCAGGAAGAGGAAGACGCAAAGAGGAGGCAGAGAAGAGGCATCGGGAGAGAGGAGGAAGACGCAGAGAGGAGGCTAGGGTTGAAGAAATAGAAATTGATTTCTCCCAGAAATCAGAAATAGAAATTTTCTATTTCTGATTTCTCCTCAATTTCTATTTCTGGAATAGAAACCTATTCTAGAAATAGAAAATCTGATTAGTGTTATCAAACAAATTTCTGTTCCAGAAATTGGTCTGGAACAGAAAAACTATTTCTGGAACAGAAATAATTTTTATCATGCACCCCCTCAAATTATGCCAATTGTAATATAAATATTTGTGTCACAAAAAAACCTAAACTTGCTCACTATATCCCAAACTTTTTTTGTGTGAAAATAACGCAAACTTATATATGTGTGATATATATATATATATATATATATATATATATATCCTCTATTTTAATTTTATTAGGAACATATTTGTTACATTTGTATAAGTTCAGAGTTTTTTTTGACATAAAAAAAAAGTTTGGGATATTTGTGTCACAATAGACAAATTTAGGGTTTTTTAATGACACAGAAAAGTTCAGGGGTATTTATGTCATAGTAGACATAATTTTTAGTATATTATGATATTAACCTATTTTCCTAATATTGTACAAATTATATCATATTGCTAATTATTTACAATTATCTCCACGTCGTATGTGGGCATCCTTAACTACGACAGACGGGCGAAGGTGCCACCTCATTTCCAAATGAATCGTTGGGACTGCACAATGTGCGCTGGAGAGACTTTTGTATGGTCGACGCATCACGTGGCCATCCACCTAATTAATTTTGAAATAACAAGCATTATAGGCTTTCTTATAGCCTTCGTAGATAAATATTTTGTTGAGTTCAATTGTCTATGATCAATTGGGCGGAGTATGACACGATGTTTTGAAAGACCTAAAAATATTTCATGTGAAGAAGGAAGGTGGAGGCAGCCAAATTCTAATTTAGCTATGTAATAGAGAAATCACGTGCCCCCTTCATGTCCGATTTACAAATGGGAAGGATGTGGTCTTTTTCTTTCTTTTAATTTTTAATTTTGTCTTTTAATTTTTAATTCGGCCGGTCTCTCTCTCTCTTGCGCGCGCGCACACACACACTTACACTTTCTTTTTCTTTTTTTTTCTTTTTTTAATGGCACCTTTTTTTATTTAGAGAGAGGGAGAGAGGGAGAGAGAGAGAGAGAGATGCACCGTGGGGGCAGCGGCAGTAGCTGGCTCTTGTGGTGAAGAAGAAGAAGAGAAGCGAAATCGGGAAAAAGAGAAAGAAAAAGTAACACAAAGATAAAAAAAATTACGAATACACTTGCCCAAAAGTCACCAATGCTAATGTTTTTTTTCTTTTTTTGTCAGTCCTACTCTATTCATATTCTACACTCACTCTCAGACTTTTGCCCTGCCTCTTGCAGGGCGTGGGAGTCGAAACCCACTCTTGAAACTTACGGTCCCCACCTCATCCCCCTGAGAAGGTGGAGATTTGAACCCTTCACCTCCCCCTTCCATGTTGGAAGGGTGGCTACTAGGGCGAATCCCAGTGGTTACCAATGCTAACGTTGATTATCAATATTTTTTGATTGCCTACATATTACAACTAGTTCTCATGAATTACCAAGTTTTATCCTCGTGTCTTACTAACTTAATAATCGTACCAATTTTCATATGAAGCACCAACTTTAATTTGACTGAGTTACCAACCTTTTTGCAATGATTAATTATTTTTTTAGTATCAACTCTTATTAGAAAGCACCCACTTTATTGAAATTACTTACCAACTTTCTTTTTTCAATAAAATTACGAACTAATCTCTTATGAGAGCCACCTACCAACATTTATTTGATCGGTTCCAAATTACTGGCCATTTTAATAACTTCCACATTATTTTGTTAAAGTTGTCCGCTCTTATATGAAATTACTAACTTGTCTAAAGATAAAATTACCATTTACTTTTACATTACTAACTCTTATTTGATACACTTTTACCGAAATTTTAAAATGGATTCAACTTATATAACTGACTCACTTCGGAATTTCATACCCATCATCGGACGAAATTGGTTGTCTTACTGTCTCCTACACATAAAGCCAACACCACCCCCAAAACCACCCACCCCAACCACCACCCCCCCCCCCCCCCCCCCCCCCTCCTCTCTCTCGTTTTCAACTTTCAACTTTTTGATTGGGTTACGAGACAGTTTGTGCTGAAGAGACGCTCCATCCTCCTCTCTCTCGTTTTCAACTTTCAACTTTTTGATTGGGTAACGAGACAGTTTGTGCTGAAGAGACGCTCCATCTGTCCATCGAGGACAGCGTATTCAACTGCACACCATGCTAACGATTGGTATGTCGCAAATCAATAAGAACTGAAGGCGTTTAATGTGGCGATACTTCTCAAGAAGCTTCAAGAAGATGTCAACATTAGCTCAGTATCTAATCATTCACGGTCTATTTTATCCCTTCTTCGCATAGCTAATCCATGAGTAGCATTTTGCTGGTTAACCGATAATACCTTGCCCTCTATTTACTGCTATAGGCTGCAAAAGCTTGCTTTGTTTCATGCTCGAGTCATTACTTTCTATGTCTCCATTAGGCCTTAGTTCTCACATCTGAATCATCATTCAGCATCGACTCATTTGTTGTCGGCAAACATGTCTTGCAGTTGTTACCGGCTTGGTCCTTATGAGGGCACGGAGGCTGTCAGAGGTGCTCTCCCCTTCGAGCGACGCGTGGAAGGAGTGGGAGCTGAGAGTTGCGGTCTTCTCGAGCCTCCTCCTCCAAGTCTTCCTCATTTATCTCGGCGAGCGTCGCAAGTACGTCCCAAGCGCTTGGATCAGGGTGGTCACCTGGTCGGCCTACCTATTGGCCGATTCGGTTGCGATCTACGCACTCGGCATGATCTCCAACATGATTGGGGAAATCAAGTATGGCAAATCGGTGAACAAGATGAACCCGCATGCAGAGCTAAGTGCCTTTTGGGCACCATTTCTACTGCTGCACCTGGGGGCCCCTGATACGATTAGCGCCTACGCTATGGAAGACAACGAGCTTTGGCTCAGGCACTCGCTGACGCTGGTGAACCAGACGGGGTTGACAGTTTATGTCCTGGTAATGGCATGGACTCATCCTATCCTATCATTCCTCGCCATTCTTATACTGCTTTCGGGTTTCTATAAGTATGGCGAGAGGATTTGGGTCCTCCGTGCTGCCAGTAACGAGCACTTCAAGGACTCCCTCACCGAATCCCAACCCCAACGTAAGTATTCCAACAAGATTGTAGAGGAATGCGAGTTGAAGGGGGCCGAGGGCTACAACATCATGCCTCATCGAGTCATAGAAGTACGAGATGATGTAATCGCAGACTTTTTGTCACAGAAACTGAGTTCCGGGAAGGACTATGAGAACCAAGAATACAAGGGTGATGTGGGCGAACTGCTAGTGGCCCACAGCTTGGTCGACACTAGTCAACGCCTTTTTGCAGATCACTTGTTCAGCTTGGAGTCGAAACTGCTGGACCTGAGCAGGTTCTTAAAAAGTTCACTGGTGCTACTGGATAACAAACACGATGTAGTTTTTAAAGTCGTTGAAATTGAATTGAGCCTTATTTACGACATGTTCTACACGAAGGTGAAGGCGGTCCATACAAGTTGGGGCTTTATTTGTAGGCTTGCCATCTCATTCTCGATATGGGTCTCCCTGGTGGTCTTCTCTTTGCAAGACAAGAGACGATACTTGAAGGCGGATCTATGCTTGACCTTCTTGTTGCTAGGATCAGCCATTTTCCTCGAGTTATATGCAATGTCTCACATCCTTTTCTCTGACCAATTCACCTGTTGGCTCATAAAGAACAAGCAATCAGCCGTCTTCAATTTTGTCAACCGAATCCAACCGCTATCAAAAAGGCGCAGGTGGTCCAATTCCATCGGCCAATACAGCCTAATGAGGTGCTCCTTCATAGAAAATGACTCCTACTGGTGGAGATTCCTTAAGCTATTGCACGTTGACGAGATGGGGGTGAAGTTTCTCTACCATGGCCGCGAGGACGTGACAAGCTATATCAAAGAACAAATTCTTCAGAAGATCAAAGGTAAGGAAGCGAAGGATGAGCATAAACTCCCTTCCTCGTGGATCGACAGGGGAGGCCACGTGTTGAGCACATATAAGTTGCTGGATCAGTTGAAATGGAGCATCGAGTTGGACTTTGACATGAGCATCCTAGTCTGGCACATAGCAACAGAGCTTTGCTACTACCCTGATAGCACACCAGACAGCATTGGGAAGGGAGATAGGGAAAACCACCATGATGTTATCCCCAATTCCTTGATGAGTTTGCACTTGTCTCGGTACATGCTACATCTCCTAGTAATGTATCCTTCGATGTTGCCAGTTGGAATCGGAAGTATTAGGTTCCAAGATATTTATAAAGAGACCAAGAAGTACTTTGCCATGCGTGAATCCACTTTGGAGAGACACAATGAGTGTGAGTACATGTTGAACGACTCGAAAAGAGAAGCCTGGAGAAGGAGAGAGTGTAATCCCAAGATCAGAGAGGCTTGCCATGTATTGCGCAGCCAAGTGAAGACCAAATTCAATCTGAGCGTGATGGAGGAGGACAAAGTCAAGTATGTGCTGTTCAATGGGTGCCGGCTCGCATTGATGCTGGGGAGCATCCCATCCGAGGTTACAAAATGGGATGTAATCATGCAAGTGTGGGTAGAAATGTTGATCTACGCAGCTAACAAGTGCAAAGCGATGGATCATGCTCAACGGATGCGATGGGGGGGCGAGTTCATAACCCATGTCTGGTTTCTGATGGCTCATTACGGGCTGACCGACAACTTCCAGATGCCACACGCCCCAGCAATAGCAGAGATAATGGTGAATTCGTGGTGAATAATGGTGATTGAGGATCTGCAAATTAGTCAGATTTGTTATTTAAGGATTGTTGGTGTTCCAATTTGAGATGAGAATTGCTGTTTTCAGTGTCCCGTTGATATACAAGAGTAATATTCAAGAATTAAATAGCACATAACAGTTCAACAGAAAATGTTGGGCACCAATATCATCCAGTGGATCTGTTCAGGACATAATCACTTTGAAAGAGTCGGAATTATCCATTGTTCATGAAAGTTCGCACATAATGATAGACATTTGATGCACTTGTTTGCATATTGCTCGAGGAAAGATAAGCCAACTAGGTTTCTCTGGGAAAGTACCTTTTGTGAAAATTAACTTTAATTGGTTAAGAGAACTCGGGTCTCTCCTAAGCGACGTCCAATGAGATAGAATGGATCAAAAAAGATTTATAAGAAGGATAAAGTTATCTCATCGCATATAAACTCTCACACATATAGATAAAACTGAAATAGGTTGCTCTCATGAATGATCTTGAAGGTCACACACCCATTGTTCAATCAATGAATTCTTATAAAGGCTCCGCTCATTTTAGAGAGAATATGACGTTCCTAAAAAATATTTTCTAAAATTCAATTTTCAGAAAAAATGACAATGTTTTCCAATGTTAGGTTGAAACTTGAAAATCAACCACAAAATATTTTTAGCCATTTTCCAAGGAAAAACTACCAAAAACTCAGATTTTTAATTATCTATTATTTTTATTTTCTTTCCTCTTTTTTTTTTTCCATTTTTTGTGGCATCCCAAATATTTGAGATAAGCCCTAGAATGTCCTAAAGCTTGTAATTAGGTAATGAAATTACCTATGGCTTATGTTTTAGTTATTAACCGTTAAAACTAAGTGTTACACGCCTATGTTCTTGAATTTTCTTAAGATTTGTACTATAGGTTATTTTTTTTATATAACACAAATTTATTCTTGGCTTTGCTTCTCTTAGACTTGTCTTCCTATAAATTAAATGTTGCAAGATTTTTTGGCCATATGGAATTTAAAATTCGAAATCTATAAGGAAAGAATCAAGGGATTTATTAAAGCAAGTTAGGGACCATTTGGGCTTGGGCCTTAGGCCCAATAGCTTGGACTTTAGGCCCATGGATAGAGGGCCTAAAGTGGGCCATTTTGGCCAGGCCCATGAGGCCCATTGGGCCGTACGGCCGAGCATGAAGGGGAGGGAAAATTCGAAATGCATGCCCCCCCCCCCCCCATGTGTCTTAGTGAATTGGCCACTTGGCACTCATGCTTAGAGTCAAGTAAGCAATCATAAGGGGGAAGAAAAGAGGGGGGAAAACAACCGGATTAAGGAGGAGAGAGGGGGGAGAGTGTCCCACGGTGAGAGAGAGAGAGAGAGAGGAGGGAAACGGAGAGAAAGAAAGGAGAAGAAGAGAAGGAAGAAAGGAAGAAAAGGAAGAAGAAGAAGGTGGTCCGTGCGTGCAACCCTCCACTGTTCGTGTGACGTACGTAGTTCGGTCTCTTGAGGCAAGTTAGGATCCTTTGGTGCTCTTGCATGTGTGTTATGGGGTGTTTAGAGTCCAAGAAATTGAAGCTAGGATGTCTTGTTCTTGAGTGATGTTGCTGTTTTCGCATGAACCGCTTGAGTCAGAATCTTGTGAGAGCTTGTATGCATGTTTTGAGTTTGATTTTGACTTTGATCTCTTCATGAAAGTTGTAGCCAACATCTTAAACTACAACATACAAAACTTTAGTGCAAAATGATGAAGATTTAAGGGGTCAAACTCTCATCCTACGAAGACACTAGATCTGGAAAATTTTTGCTGACTTTGTGATAGATTTGTGCTTGCATGTTGATTTTTATCAAGAATCTCTCTTCGACTTCTTCATGAAACATATTTTTCTATGTGTTAACTATAACATAGTTAAATTCCATGATTTTTGAAGGTCATTTTCCTATTTAATGGACTGTGATGTGATAACCGTGCAAACTGTGTGTTTCGAATATGAGAATCTAGACATGCATGGCTTATAACTTTCTGTACAAGCCTTATTTGAAGAAATGTTCTGCATGAAACATATTTTTCTATGTGTTAACTATAACATAGTTAAATTTTATGATTTTTGAAGGTCATTTGTCTATTTAATGGACTGTGATGTGATAACCGTGCAAACTGTGTGTTTCGGATATGAGAATCTAGATATGCATGACCTATAACTTTCTGTGCAATTTACTTTTGGAGAAATTTCCTTCATATGATATCTTTATCTATGTCTTGACTGCAACATATTTAAATTTCATGATTTTTTAAGGTCGTTTGCCTATTCAATTGACTATGATATGAAAACTGTGCATGCTGTACAATTCCGAAATTTCTGATATTGAGTTGTATGGTCACTTCTATGCTGTGATGTGTGGTTCATATGAAATTTCATGCAAATTATGAGACTTTGGATTTGTTTTCATGTAATGGTGTAATGACTTTCATGCATTTTATATGTGATTCAAGAAAAGGAAAAAAATTTACATGATTTCAAAGAAAGGTTTTGTTTAATCAAAAAGGGAAATTCCTTTAATGCATACTACATGATTTCAAAAGCACAAATTGAATCAATTGCATTAGAGATTTCAAGAGTGGAATTGGAAAAGAAAGGTATGAGGATATGAATGACCGTCGGAGGTGTGAGCCGACGATGCCCCGGGAGTGTCGGGATGCCCGGAGGTGTGAGCCGAATGCCCGGAGGTGTGTGCTGGATGTCCTCGGGAGTTTCGAGATGCCCGGAGGTGTGTGCCGGATGCCCGGAGGTGTGTGCCGGAGGTTCCTCGCGATGCCAAGTTGGGTGCGAGCGATAATTTTGGGATGCAAACATTGGTCCCTAAGAAGAAAATTGATGAGATCCTTGTGAAAGCTAAGAATTGAAAGTGAATCATGTGCATGGATGTATGCATGTGGCATATTGCATGTAAATAGATGTAAGTATGTGAGATATGATGACATGTGTATGACATGCTATGGATCTCATGGTGATGTATGCTTGATAGCATGGATGATGAGTGTACAATGTATGTGCACTTTTGGCATGATGATATGTGATGTGATAATGATGAATGCATGTATGCATGATGGGGATGACGACCATACGATGGCGCATGTATGTGAGTGTACTTATGGTATGATGACATGTGATGTGAAAATGGTGAAGATGATGACTATATGAGGGTACATGTATGTGAGGTATGATGGCATGTGATATGATAATGATGAATGCATGAATGCATGATGGGGATGATGATTATATGATGGTGCATGTATGTGAAGTATGATGACATGTGTATGATGTCAAGGTAAGGTGTGTATGTATATTTAAATGACATGCCATGCTATGATTGTATTGTATGATGCTTGAGTGACTATTGGACCTTTACTTGTTGAGTGGTTGTACTCACCCCTTCGGGGACCAACATTTCAGATTAGTGAACAATGCCTCTCCCTCCTGTTTCGCGGGGCACGTTTTATGGCATTCCGACCGACGTGGAGGTGGAATGCTCGGAGCACATTTGTGTTACTGTCCCTAGGCTGGTATTCCTGAGGGTCCGGGTGCTGGTTATGTATGACGTGGGTCTGGCTGGGGGCCCCGTCATCCAGGAGTTCCTATCTATTCATGTCTGACGCGACGGACAAATGCTGGGGATGCTGCCGCCGTCACCACCCGATGCACCTGATTGGGTGTGACGGCCCATGAGCGAGGGAGAGGGAGGATGACATTTTTTGGGAGTTAGAGCCGACATTTAGATGGAAGGTCTTTCATGTTACTTTTAGGGGGTCGACGATCTCACTAGAGATATAACCGAGTTTAGTGAAATGTCTCGGTTTTTTTTCTTTTTGGCTTTACCGACCCAAAGATGTCCATCTTAAAATGTAAATAAAAGTGGTTCGGTCTTGTGTTTATCTTTAACTGTGTAGTTGGTGTGCATTGTGCTATCGCTAAGGAAGTGGAGAGATGGTGAGACTCGCCTCTAATTTCCATTGTGAGCTGCGCAAATCCCTAAGTCATTTCAAAAAAAAAAAAAAATTTACGCCTAAACCTCGGCCTAAATTACAACCCCCTTTTTTTTTACTAACGTCAAATAAGTTGTTTTTGCTTTAGATTTAAACGCTTGTATCTATGGCGACCCTATCGGGTTTAGGGGTGCCACAGCGGTTGGTATCAAAGCCAGAGGTTTTATGTTTGGAGTGATAAGGAGCCTCATTTGGAAAATGAGGGAAGTTTTGACAATGCACACCTTAGGGTACTGACTGAGGATGGTTGGCTAACTTTGAACAACGGGTGAGGTGTATTCGCCCGTAGATTCCTGGTTTATGTTTCGAGAGTACCCTCGGCTGCTAGTAACATGGTTATGTTACTTACCTTCTTGGTGTTATTACTTTTCTTGGAGACTCTGAGTCTCAGATATTTCCTGAGGCAAATGCTTGGAAACTGCAGGAAAATCATGGTATGTTATGGAAGTCATTGCCCACCTAGGGCTGAAGCCTCTTCATCAAGGGTTGAACCCCGAATGGAAGATATCCTGCAGGCATTGGCCAATATTGGAAATCTGATGGAAAGGCAAGCGCAGCAACAACCCGGAGCAGAACGCCATACTCAGGGACTGGTAGAACAATTTTTGAAGTTGAAGCCACCCAAATTCAGTGGCATGGGAAGTCCTGAGGAGGCGGAGCATTGGATTGATGGGATGGAGCGAATTTTCTGGTTGTTGGATTGTAATAATGCTGAGAAAATAACTTTAGCAGAGTACCAGCTGGAGGGAAATGCGAAGTTTTGGTGGAGAGCTTCAAGGGATACAATCTTTCCGCCAGGTACTGATGTTAATTGGGGAGAGTTTGTCAGGGCTTTCAATAGAAAGCATTTTTCAGACTGTGCTAGGGATAAGAAAATCACAGAATTTGTTCAACTAGAACAAAAAGATCTGACAGTGGATCAGTATGAGGCAAGATTCTCTGAGTTGTCTAGATATGCTCCTAGATTGATTGAAGACCAGGATGAAAAAGCTAAGAGGTTTTTGAAGGGACTGAGAACTAGCATAAGGAAACAACTGGTGCCTTTGAACATAAGAGATTACAATGAGATCTATGAAAGGGCGCGGTTGGTGGAGCAGGAGTTATTAAGGGAGCAGTCAGAAAATAAGAAACAATCGTCTTTTAGTGACAACAGGCGAGGAAAGAGACCCTATACAGGTTAGGGTCAGACCTGGGAATCTAGGAAGAAAGGCAATTTCGGGAGTTTTGGGAGGGCTAGGAATGGTCCGAATTTAGGAAAAACACCTTATCGGAATGAAGAGTGTAGAAGGTGTGACGGACGACATGGCCCCGGACCTTGTAATGGACGATTGAAGTGTTATGGCTGCGGAAAGATAGGACATCTTAAGAAGGACTGTCCACAGGAGAGGCCCCGCACTAGTATCAACTCACTGTGACAAGTACCTCCGCGTGCGACTGGGCCATATTCTCATAGGAACCCACAAAGGCCACCGGCTCAAGGAAAAGTGTATGCGGTCACCCAAGAGGAAGCTTTCGCTTCCAAGAATGTCATCTCAGGTACAATTTACATAAATGGCAAGAAGGCTTATGCATTGTTTGATACGGGTGCTACGCATTCTTTTGTGTCTGAAAGATATAGATTGTTGAGAAAAATCGAAACGAGTTTTCTTGAGACTCATCTTTGCGTTTCTACGCCCTTAAAGGATGCGGTGTTGTCTACGCTGGTGTGTGAAAATTGTAAAATAACTATAGGAGGAAGAGATATGGAAATAGATTTAGTTGTGATGGCCATGTATGATTTTGATGTTATCATAGGGATGGATTGGCTCCATAAGTATCGGGCCAAAATGGATTGTTATGGAAAAGTAATCCAGTTTATCCTACCTGATGGGTCGGACTGTAGATTTCTGGGAGGCCAGGCTGACTTATCTATAGCACTTATTTCAACAGTAGAGGCCAATACATTACTTGATGAAGGATGTCAGGGATACTTAGCAATGATAAGAGATTGTACCAAGGAAGAGCCTAAACTGGATGAAATTCGAGTAGTAAGTGAGTTTCAAGACGTATTTCTTGAGGAGTTACCTGGATTACCCCCATAAAGAGAGATTGAGTTTGAAATTGAGCTAATGCTTGGAACCGGACCAATATCGAAAGCCCCATATAGAATGGCCCTAACGGAACCAAAGGAGTTAAAAGTGCAACTACAGGAGTTGCTTGACAAAGGATTCATTAGGCCAAGTGCTTCACCTTGGGGTGCACCGGTTCTGTTTGTGAAAAAGAAAGATGGGTCGATGCGCTTATGCATTGACTATAGGCAACTGAATCAAGTGACCGTTAAAAATAAGTATCCTCTGCCTAGAATTGATGACCTATTTGACCAACTTCAGGGAAGTTCGGTTTTCTCTAAGATTGACTTAAGGTCAGGATACCATCAGCTAAGGATTAAGAAAGAAGACATCCCTAAGACTGCATTTAGGACTCGTTATGGACATTACGAGTTCCTTGTCACGCCTTTTGGATTGACAAATGCACCAGCAGCATTTATGGACCTAATGAATAGGGTATTTAAGTCCTATTTGGATCAGTTTGTGATTGTTTTTATCAACGATATCTTGGTTTATTTGAAAGGGCCAAAGGAACATGAGCAACACTTGAGGTTAGTTTTACAAACTCTAAGGGACCACAGTTATATGCCAAATTAAGCAAGTATGAATTTTGGTTGGACCAGATAACATTTTTAGGACACGTGGTGTCAGGAGGAGGAATTGCAGTAGATCCGGCGAAAGTTGAGATGGTAATAAATTGGCCGAGACCGACCACACCTACTGAAATACGAAGTTTCTTAGGGCTGGCCGGTTATTACCGAAGGTTTATTGAAGGGTTTTCCCGATTGGTAGGCCCTTTAACCAAGTTAACTCGGAAAAATGCGAAGTTTGAATGGAGTGGGGAATGTGAAAGGAGCTTTCAAGAACTTAAAAGAAAGTTAACCACGGCTCCAATTTTGACCATACCCTCTGGACCGGATGGTTTTACAGTATATAATGATGCATCTCACAAAGGATTGGGATGTGTTTTGATGCAACATGGCAAGGTCATAGCCTATGCATCTAGACAACTGAAACCCCATGAACTAAACTACCCCACACATGATCTAGAATTAGCAGCTATAGTGTTCGCCTTGAAGATATGGAGGCATTATCTATATGGGGAGAAATTTGAGATTTATACGGATCATAAGAGCTTGAAATATTTGTTCTCACAAAAAGAGTTGAACATGAGACAGAGGAGGTGGATGGAATTGTTAAAAGATTATGACTGCGAGATACGGTACCATCCAGGGAAGGCGAATAGGGTAGCAGATGCTCTTAGCCGTAAGTCAGCCATGGAGATGGCTAGTTTAAGAATAGCAGAATGGAGTTTATTGAAGTCCGTAGCAGACTCGGAATTTAAGTTAAAAGTAGATGATCTCACTGGTATGCTTATAGCCCTAAGGATCGAACCGGAAATCATCCAGAGAGTCAAGACCCTGCAAAGATCTAATCCGGAGATTATGAAAGTGAAAGAGGCGGTGTCCTTAGGGAAGAGACCAGAATTTCAAATTTCAGAAGATGGAGCGGTAAGATGCCAAGGACGACTTTGTGTACCCGACAACGAAGAAGTAAAGAAGGAGATTTTGTCGGAGGCACATAAGAGCAGGTACAGTATTCACCCCGGAAGTACAAAAATGTACAGAAATTTGCGTCAACAATTTTGGTGGAATGGTATGAAAATGGATACGGCTAAGTATGTTTCTCAATGTTTAACGTGCCAACAAGTAAATACGGAACATCGCAAAACCGGCAGGACTTTTAAGACCGCTAGACATACCAGAGTGGAAGTGGGAGCATGTAACGATGGATTTCGTGCAAGGATTGCCAAGAACATCAAGTGGTCATGATTCAATTTGGGTAGTGGTGGACCGTTTAACTAAGTCTGCCCATTTCTTAGCAGTCCGTATGAACTATTCAATGAATAGACTTGCTGAGATCTATGTAAGTCAGATAATACACTTACATGGGATACCTGTAACGATCACCTCGGATCGAGACTTTAGATTTACTTCGAATTTTTGGCGAAGTCTGCAAAATGCTTTAGGGACAAAACTCCAATTCAGTACTGCATATCACCCTCAAACAGATGGACAAACAGAAAGAGTGATACAAACTCTAGAGGATATGCTAAGAGCCTATATCATCGACTTTAGAGGGAAATGGGATGAGAACTTGCATTTGGTAGAATTTGCCTATAACAACAGTTTTCAGAAAAGTATAGGCATGGCCCCATATGAAGCATTATATGGGAGGAGATGCAGAACCCCTATCTGTTGGGATGAGGTAGGTGAAAGAAGATTGACAGGACCTGAATTGATACAAGATACCACTGAGGCTGTTGAGATTATTAGGAAAAGACTTAAGATAGCCCAGAGTAGACAAAAGGGCTATGCGGACAAGCGTAGAAGGCCCTTGGAGTTTAGTGTGGGGGATCATGTATTTCTTAAGGTATCCCCGTTAAAAGGAGTATCTCGTTTCGGAATGAGAGGAAAGTTGGGTCCCAGATTTGTTGGACCTTTTGAGATACTTGAAAGAATAGGAGAGGCAGCTTATCGTTTGGTGCTGCCCCCTAATTTGGGAAATTTACATGATGTGTTTCATGTGTCGATGCTAAGAAAGTATCAGCCAGATCCTGGTCACATACTCGATCATGAAGCCATCAAAGTGGATGAGAAAGCGAGGTACATCGAGGAGCCTATGCAAATACTGGATCAAAAGGAACAAGTTCTCAAGACTAAGAAGATTCCCTTGGTAAAAGTATTATGGTGACATCATGATATGGAGGAAGCAACGTGGGAAAGTGAAGACCAGATGAAGGAAAAATAACCCTACTTGTTCCAAGGACGTAAGTAACGCTTAATTTCGAGGACGAAATTCTCTAAGGAGGGGAGAATTGTGGCATCCCAAATATTTGAGATAAGCCCTAGAATGTCCTAAAGCTCGTAATTAGGTAATGAAATTACCTATGGCTTATGTTTTAGTTATTAACCGTTAAAACTAAGTGTTACACGCCTATGTTCTTGAATTTTCTTAAGATTTGTACTATAGGTTATTTTTTTTATATAACACAAATTTATTCTTGGCTTTGCTTCTCTTAGACTTGTCTTCCTATAAATTAAATGTTGCAAGATTTTTTGGCCATATGGAATTTAAAATTCGAAATCTATAAGGAAAGAATCAAGGGATTTATTAAAGCAAGTTAGGGACCATTTGGGCTTGGGCCTTAGGCCCAATAGCTTGGACTTTAGGCCCATGGATAGAGGGCCTAAAGTGGGCCATTTTGGCCAGGCCCATGAGGCCCATTGGGCCGTACGGCCGAGCATGAAGGGGAGGGAAAATTCGAAATGCATGCCCCCCCCCCATGTGTCTTAGTGAATTGGCCACTTGGCACTCATGCTTAGAGTCAAGTAAGCAATCATAAGGGGGAAGAAAAGAGGGGGGAAAACAACCGGATTAAGGAGGAGAGAGGGGGGAGAGTGTCGCACGGTGAGAGAGAGAGAGGAGGGAAACGGAGAGAAAGAAAGGAGAAGAAGAGAAGGAAGAAAGGAAGAAAAGGAAGAAGAAGAAGGTGGTCCGTGCGTGCAACCCTCCACTGTTCGTGTGACGTCCGTAGTTCGGTCTCTTGAGGCAAGTTAGGATCCTTTGGTGCTCTTGCATGTGTGTTATGGGGTGTTTAGAGTCCAAGAAATCGAAGCAAGGATGTCTTGTTCTTGAGTGATGTTGCTGTTTTCGCATGAACCACTTGAGTCAGAATCTTGTGAGAGCTTGTATGCATGTTTTGAGTTTGATTTTGACTTTGATCTCTTCATGAAAGTTGTAGCCAACATCTTAAACTCCAACATACTAAAATTTAGTGCAAAATAATGAATATTTAAGGGGTCAAACCCTCATCCTACGAAGACACTAGATCTGGAAAAGTTTTGCTGACTTTGTGATAGATTTGTGCTTGCATGTTGATTTTTATCAAGAATCTCTCTTCGACTTCTTCATGAAACATCTTTTTCTATGTGTTAAATATAACATAGTTAAAGTTCATGATTTTTGAAGGTCATTTGCCTATTTAATGGACTGTGATGTGATAACCGTGCAAACTGTGTGTTTCGAATATGAGAATCTAGACATGCATGGCTTATAACTTTCTGTACAAGCCTTATTTGAAGAAATATTCTGCATGAAACATCTTTTTCTATGTGTTAAATATAACATAGTTAAATTTCATGATTTTTGAAGGCCATTTTCTTATTTAATGGACTGTGATAAAAAAATCGTGCAAACCATGTACTTCGGACATAAAAACTTTGACATGCATGGCTTATAACTTGCTGTACAAGCCTTATTTGAAGACATTTTTTTCATGAAACATATTTTTCTATGTGTTAACTATAACATAGTTCAATTTCATGATTTTTGAAGGTCGTTTGCCTATTTAATGGACTGTGATGAGATAACCGTGCAAACTGTGTGTTTCGAATATGAGAATCTAGACATGCATGGCTTATAAATTTCTGTACAAGCCTTATTTGAAGAATTGTTCTTCATGAAACATATTTTTCTATGTGTTATATATAACATAGTTAAAGTTCATGATTTTTGAAGGTCGTTTGCCTATTTAATGGACTGTGATGTGATAACCGTGCAAACTGTGTGTTTCGAATATGAGAATCTAGACATGCATGGCTTATAACTTTCTGTACAAGCCTTATTTGAAGAAATGTTCTTCATGAAACATCTTTTTCTATATGTTAACTATAACATAGTTAAATTTCATGATTTTTGAAGGTCATTTGTCTATTTAATGGACTGTGATGTGATAACCGTGCAAACTGTGTGTTTCGGATATGAGAATCTAGATATGCATGACCTATAACTTTCTGTGCAATTTACTTTTGGAAAAATTTCCTTCATATGATATCTTTATCTATGTCTTGACTGCAACATAGTTAAATTTCATGATTTTTTAAGGTCGTTTGCCTATTCAATTGACTATGATATGAAAACTGTGCATGCTGTACAATTCCGAAATTTCTGATATTGAGTTGTATGGTCACTTCTATGCTGTGATGTGTGGTTCATATGAAATGTCATGCAAATTATGAGACTTTGGATTTGTTTTCATGTAATGGTGTAATGACTTTCATGCATTTTATATGTGATTCAAGAAAAGGAAAAAAAATTTACATGATTTCAAAGAAAGGTTTTGTTTAATCAAAAAGGGAAATTCCTTTAATGCATACTACATGATTTCAAAAGCACAAATTGAATCAATTGCATTAGAGATTTCAAGAGTGGAATTGGAAAAGAAAGGTATGAGGATATGAATGACCGTCGGAGGTGTGAGCCGACGATGCCCCGGGAGTGTCGGGATGCCCGGAGGTGTGAGCCGGATGCCCGGAGGTGTGTGCCGGATGTCCTTGGGAGTTTCGAGATGCCCGGAGGTGTGTGCCGGATGCCCGGAGGTGTGTGCCGGAGGTTCCTCGCGATGCCAGGTTGGGTGCGAGCGATAATTTTGGGATGCAAACATTGGTCCCTAAGAAGAAAATTGATGAGATCCTTATGAAAGCTAAGAATTGAAAGTGAATCATGTGCATGGATGTATGCATGTGGCATATTGCATGTAAAAAGATGTAAGTATGTGAGATATGATGACATGTGTATGACATCAAGATAAGTTATGTATGCATACTTAAATGATATGCTATGGATCTCATGGTGATGTATGCTTGATAGCATGGATGATGAGTGTACAATGTATGTGCACTTTTGGCATGATGATATGTGATGTGATAATGATGAATGCATGTATGCATGATGGGGATGACAACCATATGATGGTGCATGTATGTGAGTGTACTTATGGTATGATGACATGTGATGTGAAAATGGTGAAGATGATGACTATATGAGGGTACATGTATGTGAGGTATGATGGCATGTGATATGATAATGATGAATGCATGAATGCATGATGGGGATGACGATTATATGATGGTGCATGTATGTGAAGTATGATGACATGTGTTTGGGCCAAGCGTAGAGTTTCAAGCCAAAGCATCGATATTTAGTCATATTTCGGAAGATGCTTTCCATTTTTTCAAAGAGGAAAATCAAAATATAGATTTTCCATCTTCCATTGATTTATTTTTTTGAATGAACTGAACATTAAAAAAAGAGGAAAATGTTTTTCTGAAAAATGTTCTCCTCGAAAAAGAGAGCTAAAATGTACATAAACAAAGTCATGTGGAGCATAGGTTATCGTTAGCAAAAGGATGCATTGTTAAACACCTAGAGATGAAGGTATGAATCCTCTCAAGCTGAGAGTTTCCTCTTACTAGTATGGTAGTTTTCTTTACACAAACCCTAACCTTCCTTTACCATTTCGTGCTCTCCTCCATGCCAATTCCTTCTGATTTCCGTCTCTCTACTTCTCCTACGCTAATTTCTACACTCACTATTTGAATCCCTCTCTTTACCCAACCCAATTCTAGTATATGGCTTTTCCCAGCTTTCTCGCCTTCCAATTCGTGCTTTCCTCTACGCCAGTTCCTCCTGATTTCCATTTCTCTACTTCTCCTTCGTTGTTTTCTGCATTCTCTGTTTGAATCCCTCCCTTTCCCAACCCAATTATCGTATATGGCTATTCCGAGCTTTCTCGCCCTTCCTTCCTATTTAGATGCCCCTATTTTACTTCATTCTGTATTCTCTTCTTGGCGTCCTTCTTTTCCTCTGGTGTAGTATCCTTGGACTTTGCATGGCCTTTTTCCTGGTCTTTTCTGCAACTCTGTTCAAGGTCGCAATCCCTCTTTAGGTTATGGAGCGCGACGATGCCTACAGCTTTTCTCGCCTTGCAGCTCTCTGTCAACGCCTGGGACGCTTATGCTCACCGATGAACATCGACGTATGGGATGTCGACCCTTCTCCTGCAACATTGGAGGAATGTCATTTGACTCTCATCAGTAAGATCCATTCCAATCCTGCTATCAATTTTCCTGCATTTCAAAGTATATTAAAGCGGGCCTGGAGGACAGACCAAGTAGACATTTTGCAATGTGAGTCGGGCCTATATTTAGCAAAATTTAAATCGGCATCGGACAAACAACGAATTTTAAAGGGCGGCCCATGGCTATTCTCTGGGCATCTTGTCAACTTCAAGCCCTGGCTTCCAAATACCCCTTTGCACCGCTATGAATTCTCCACTTGTGCTTTTTGGGTCAAAATATTTGGTTTGCCTTTGGAATGATGCACAGAAGACATGATAGTTAAGGCAGTTAGGAATGTTGGATGTGTTTTGCAAGTAAAAGCTGATCGTATCACAGGCTCGACTCTGAGAGCGTGCCGCGCCATGATAGAAATACCGCTGTCGGAACCCCTTAAGCCAGGTCAAATGATACGGATCAAGAACAGTACCTTTTGGTTGGATTTTAGGTATGAGCGGCTATCGCATTTTTGTTATTCATGTGGAAAGTTAGGCCATTATACAACTTCTTGCCCAGACGAACCTATTGACGAATCTCAGCTGGATGTCAAGGAAAACTTTCCCTATGGCCAATGGCTCCGAGCTGAGGTAAAGGAGTTCAGTCCTTATTGGAAGCTCTACTATGACAGGCATGATATAGCGGAGGAGATGGAAGAAACTGTACCTGAGACGCCACCGACGAATGTCCATCAACTACCCTTGTTGCTGCCACCATCCACAACTCAAGAGCCTCCCCTGTTTCAACCTACAGCCATCATCCGAACTCCTTCGACAGATTCACCAGCTCCCCCTCACCTGGTCAGTGCTGTACCTGGCTATCCTCTCACCACTGCTCTCATACCTGCCACAGAAAAATTAAAAGGCGTTTAGGCTCAGGAATCTCCGTCCCTTCAGGTTAAGAAGTCCAAAGCTTCTCTTCCTACTCCAAAGATAGGACCTGCCAAGAAACCGAAGCGTTACAACCCTTATGACCTAAAGGGTGTCGTTCCTGCTGATTTTGATGAATCTGTGCTTGTTGATACTCCCATTTTGAAAGCAACGGAAGCTGATCGATGGGCGAAGGTGGCTGGCCCTCAACAGCCACCACCTCATCGATGAAAATTCTTAGTTGGAACTGTCAAGGGTTGGGCAATCCCCTGACGGTTCAAGCACTTAAAGCCCTGGTGGCTAAAGAAAAGCCTAACCTTCTTTTTTTGATGGAGACTAAATATAGTGACGTTTTTCTCCGATGTCTCAACCACAGCCTCCATTTTGGGAATCTCCGGGTGGTCAGTTTGGTGGGTTCAGCTGGGGGCTTGACTATTTTCTGGAATGACAGACTTTGTTTGACTTCGATCAAGTCAACCCCTTCTTTTTTTGACTTGTTCTATCAGGATACTGAGGATGACAGCACCTGCCGTATTACTTGTCTTCATGCTCCGGTGGTATATCCCCTTCGGCAGCAACTATGGCAAGAGCTGCGCATTATCAGCCGTGAGAATCACTCTCCATGGGTTTGCCTAGGTGATTTCAATGACATCATTTACCCATGGGAGAAGGTGGGCAAAAGATCAGCAAATTTCTCCCATATGTCTTCGTTTTGTGCTGTCTTAAGTGACTGCGCTCTCATGGATCTTGAATCGAAAGGTTGCGCCTTCACTTGGCAGAATAATCAAGATGGGGATGAACTTATTAGAGAACGCTTGGACAGGGTTCTTTGTACTATGGCATGGCGTTTACAGTTTCCTTCGGCAGAAGTCTTCGCTCTACCTGCTGTTGCCTCTGATCACAGTCCTCTTTTATTATCTACTATCGCTTCTAGAAAGAAGAGTCAGCTATTTTTTTTATTTGAAGCTTTTTGGAATGAGAACAATGAATGCCGCCACATCATCACCTCTTCCTAGCATTCGGTTTCGATGGAGGATTTGAGCCTCTCCGCCAAGTTAAAGCATGTTGCTGCTGCTTTGATTAGGTGGAGTTGTACCAAATTCCGAAACAATCATACTCGCATAGCTCAAATCCAGTAGCAACTACAACACCTCACTAACCAGACTATGACTGCTTATGATAGATCCAAAGTCATGGCTTTGAAAAAGGAATTACACAGTGCATGGCAGCGTGAAGAATAGTTTTGGGCCATGAGATCTAGAATACATTGGCTGAAATGGGGGGATCACAATACACGATTTTTTCACGCAACTACAATCGAGAGGCGACAACAGAACAAGATTAGTATGCTCAGGGATGAAATAGGGGATTGGGTCAGGGATCCCAGCAGGCTTAAGGAAATGACAACTACTTTCTTCTCATCATTATATACAACAGTGGGTGCATGCAGCTTTGGACTTATCTTAGATCAATGTCCTACGATGGTGACGCCAGACATGAACAACGTTTTAACGTCATTGTTGACCTTGGAAGAGTTGAAGCTAGCTACGTTTCAACTGGGAGCAACCAAAGCTCCTAGTCCTGACGACCTCAATGGTCTCTTTTATAGGACTCATTGGGATATCATAAAGGACGATCTCTTCAAAGAGGTTCAACATTTCTTTATCTCAAGGCGTTTACCTTTAGCCTTAAATAAAACAGTTATTGCTTTGATTCCAAAACTCCCTCACCCTGAGAGTCTTGATCAATTTCACCCTGTTAGTTTATGCAACTACGCCTATAAGATTATCTCAAAGGTGCTTGCAAATAGACTTAAACCTCTATTACCAACTCTCATTTATGAGGAACAATCTGCTTTTGTGAGTGGGCGTTAGATACATGATAACATCTTAGTAGTCCAGGAGGTTTTACATCAACTCAGATCTAAAAGGAGGAAGTGCAAATTTCACGCTGTTATCAAGATGGATATGTGGAAGGCCTACGATAGAGTCAAATGGGATTTTTTACATGCTTATCTGCTTAAGTTAGGCTTTCATCCACTATGGAGTAATCTAGTCATGCAGTATATCACCACTACATCGTTCTGTATTAGCATGAATGGCGAGCAGCTTAGGCCTTTCCATCCTACCAGGGGCTTTCGCCAAGGAGATCCTCTATCCCCATACCTTTTTATCCTCTTATCCAATCTATTATCTTCTCTTATTCATAGTGCACTCGATATGGATACACTAAAAGGTATAAAACTCAACAGATGGTGTCCAACTCTTTCACACATTCTCTTTGCAGATGATGCTATTTTCTTTGTAGAAGGATTAGTCCGGGAATGTCAAAACTTATCAAATCTATTGAATCAGTATTGCTTTGCAACGGGTCAAGAGGTAAATCGCAACAATTCTAGTATCTTTTTTAGTAAATCTTGCCCTACCTCTTTATAGGAAAATATGGCTAGTGCTATTAGAGTACCTATACTGCAACGTAGTGGGAAATATCTTGGTATACCATCTGATTGGGGTAGGTCGAAAAGGGATATGTTCTCGTGGATACTAGCTTGAGTGAATACCAGATTGGAAGGTTGGAAGGAAAATCTTTTCTCAAAGGCGGGGAAAGAGATTATGCTAAAGGTTGTGGTACAATCCATACCACAGTACACTATGTCTATATTTTGATTACCTGTTTCTCTCTGTACATCTATTGAACAGAGAATCGCACGATTTTGGTGGCAGAATGACCGACAATGAACGGGAGTCCATTGGCGAAATTGGGAGGTACTCAAACAGAGTAAGGAAGTTGGTGGTTTAGCATTTCGAGATCTCCTCAGTTTTAACTTAGCCATGCTTGGTAAACAAGCATGGCGACTATTTCTTCAGCTTCCACCTTGTGGGGTAAAGTCTTTAAGGGCTTATATTTTCCATTTACACGGTTCGATAAGGCAGAAAAAGGCTCTCGCCCGTCATGGGGCTGGCAGAGTCTTCTGAGTGAACGTGATGCTATTTTACCATATGTTTGCTGGTCGGTAGGAGATGGGAGTTCCATAAGTATCAAGGCAGATAGGTGATTACCTATTGGCAAATTAACTGGACCTCCGCAACAAGAAGAGCCCACTTTAGTGGCTGATCTTATCGATCACACCACCAGCACCTGGAAGTACCCTCTACTCCACAGATTTTTCGACTCCTAGGTGGTTAACCAGATTGCATCTATTTCGGTACGACCCAAATTTGCCAAGGATAAACTTATATGGACCGCTACAACTCATGGCGACTATACAGTGAAATCAGCATGTCAGAATATCAAACATTCAGCAGACAATCAGATCAACAGCGCACCCTCAACTTCACATGAACACCCAAAATGGCTATGGCAAAAATTGTGGAAAATGCACATTGCTCCTAAGGTACGACATTTTTTGTGGTTACTATGCCAAAATAGTTTAGCGACAAGAGCGAATCTGCATTATAGACATATCATTGATAACCCAATATGTCCTATTTGCAATCAAGACACCCTTGAAACCTTGGAACATTTGTTCCTATTCTGTCCATGGACTTCGCGTGTCTAGAGTCATCCCCAGATTAATATCCCCATTCAAACTCAGCATATACAGCATATAGCAGACTAGATCATAGAGCATGCCCACGAACAGAAACCCTTACCTGGTCTGGAAGGAATCGCAACTGTCCTTTGGCACATCTGGAGGGCTTGAAATGCCTTTATTTTTGGACGAAAGATTCCTTATCCGCATCATGTGGCTGAAGAAGTACCGCTTCAATCTCATGTGGCTACTACTATTGCTTGTTCTTCCACCTGCAACACCACTTTCTTTTTGTTGACACCTAAATTTTGGCGACCCGTTTAGTCATTTATTGCATTAAAAAAATTAGGGATTAATTTTATCCCTAAAAAAAAAAAAAAGTTAATTGCATAGCATATAGTTTAGGCGCATTTATTTTTAATTTGCATTTTTTGCATTTAGCATTAAACCGACAGTGAGCATATTCCGATAGGATTTTTTTTCATATATTCAGGTAATATACACCAATGGGTATATTCTTGGGTAGAAAAAAAAAATTTGGATAGAATAGGTGAAAAATTAAAAAGGGAATATTGCGCGATGTGCATATATTTTAAGAGCATATCTAGAGGTATTATGCACAAGTGAAATGGGAAACAAAATATGCCACAAAGATCTCAAGTTCTTCCATTATAAAATGTGTTGTTCGTGCACGGACATGAAGAGGGGCCACACAATTTGGGGATACATGGCCACAGTATAGCACACACAAAAATCGAGAGGGTTCGGCCACAATATTGAGAGAATCGGCCGAGCAATTGAGGAGAGTAAAGGTTTTTGGTGCTTCCCGCAAAGCGGCTCGGTATCGATGTCTGGCAAACCAGGCCAGTCTTCACTGCCCTTAGTCCATTGCATGCAGCCACTGCCCGCAGGAACCCAGCCCACCACCACGAGCAGCCTTGACGACCTTGTGACTCCGACCACCACGTGCCTTAGCCCTTTGACATCGAGCTCCGCTTGAGGATGCTGCTACTACCTGACCGCTGTCGCATCTCTCCCCTCCGCAATTTTCTGTCCGGATGCCATCCTCGCTAAGCCGTCGACCCACGATTGTCAATCCGCGTCAACGACGAAGCCAGCTGCTATTGACACCCAACTTGCCTTTATCGTGGGCTACAGCGTGATTCTTCAACCATTTCTTTTTTAAATGTTTTTCCATGCAGGTTGAGTTTTCACGTGGGGATGACATAATTCATATAGTTGAGTAGTGAAGAGAAGAGAGGCACGTGGATCAACACTTGGTGGGATAAGTGTTTTTGGCTGAGGCCAAACCAAAGTCATCCTTGACCATTGACTTCAGCTCGCGTGCCAAAGTCCGTGAAATCTCTAGCTGCAAGCTCCATCTCCAGCTGCAAGCTCCATCTCCGTTAGCTCGCCCACATTGTGAGCCTTGTAATCACCACTGTTCGTGAGTCCTTTGCCGCCGAGAATCATCTAAAGTAGATCACGAGAGTCCTGGATCGATGACGCTTAACAGTGGCGATGTGTGAACTCCACGAATTACGACCGTCCGAACTTGGAAACAAATAATCAAGGTAGGTTAAAATCCTTTCTAATTTAATTCTTGAATATTTTGTTTCCTCGTTTGAACTATTGTGATCTTGATTGAATCTCCGAACATATATGTTTGTCAATATCTTACGTGCATATTTGAATGATAGGCATATTTCTAATTAGAATTTATTGCCTAATTCGCAACTGCATACCGATTTTTTATTCCATCTATAAGGCTTTAGATGGAATAACTAATCACGCGGGAGTAAAATTGATATCTTGATCTTTAAGGCTTAAGATCAATTTATTAATTTTATTAGCGAAATAATCAAGTTTGAATTTCAATTTGAATGATGGATAGCATTTTTGGTGACCATGGATGATTTGGTGTTTATCTTTTAATTGTTTTATTTATCCCGAAAATATAAAAAATTTGCATTTGCATATCATGTAGATTAGGATTGATTTCCTAGATAGAATTGCATGATAAGATAGTTTTTATTTATTTATTAAAATGCATGTTTAGATGGTATCTAGGTTAGATAATATCTCTTTAATTAAATTGCATGACGAGATAATTTTCTAGGTTAAGATAGGATTCAAATTGGTCTACTTCCTGACTTAAATTAGATAATATCTCACTTTAGTTAGATTTTTATTTTTAGCAATTTTAATTACGAATTTTCATAAAAAAAATACAAAAAAATCATGTGCATGTCATGTAGGATTAGGTTCATGAAATGCCCGTCATCTAGTGATTGTTGCTAGGTTCATTTAGTTAGAAATTGTCCGTCATTATAATTAGGTCATTTAGCTAATTTAGATTACACATTTAATTATTGCATTCATTTTAATTTCGAATTTCATGAAAAATACAAAAAATGTCTTAGAATAAATTAGTTTCAATCTCTAGGATAGATTGCATTCTTTTAAGGAAAAAGAAAAGAAAAAATGTCATATGCACGTCATTAGGGTTAGATTCATTGAGATGCATGCCATTTAGTATTTTTGCTAGACCCATTTAATTAGAAATTACATGTCATTTGAATTATGTCATTTAGTTAATATTGCATTGCATATTGCATGATTTTCATTAATTAAGTGAAAACAAAACAAAAGTTGTGTGTTAATTAGAAACCATATCTAGGGTTGTTGATGTGAAATTTAATTTAACATCGCAGATACTTTCGTTGCTTTAAGGTAAGTTTGCAATCTATTCATTACTTTCTTGGGTGTTAAATTGATGGATTGCGCACCCGCATGATTGCCTTATATGTTAGGGAAATAGATTTAAAATCAATCCAAACTGCTTGCCAAACATTTTTTTAAATAAATAATGGTACCGAAAGGGCATTAGAGAAATCTAGTGTAACCAAGTCCCCGTACCCATAGTCTCTGGTTCGTAGGAGTAAAGTAAAACTCCTGTTGCTTTACTTGGGTTTCTAATCGACCCACCAAAAATAGATTAGTGGCGACTCCTAGTTAAAAATCAATTGCACGTTAAAAATTTGAACCTAAGTTGCGAATTGGTATGGGCTTGGGAGAGCTCGAGTTAAGTCTAGGCTTAACAATCCATTAGCCAAACCCTAGGTGGTTCACCCCCCGAAAAATTGGTCGCAACAGCTTGGCGACTCCGCTGGGGACTTGAGTTAAAACTTTTAGTGGACTTAGGCCAATTTTCTCTTTTTTTGAAAAATGTTTTTGTTTGGCAGCGAGGATCCCAGGTACGTCCTTAACGTTTAAGGTGTTGAATGTTTTTGCAGATTGGGAGGTATAAGGTGAAGTGTTTGCTAACCTTTGTTTTGTAGGGTGGTGAAGGAATGAATGGTTTAATTTCATGTTGAAGTGTTGCTTGATATGAAACTGTTGTGCATGCTTTGCATTTAGGACTATACTCTTACACACACAACCTGCCGCCGGACTTGGGCCGCACTAGGACACTTAGGATGGTATTGAGTTGGATACGACTTTGACCGTAAGGCTGCATAGTAGAGGTTGCCTAACTCAATTCCGAAAGCTTTTTCTTGGTGTCAAGAATGCTTACCTTTGCCCGCGAGGCTACGTTGCATTAGGGTATCATTCTTGACTAAGCCGGAGTTAGGAGGACTTGACTTAGTATGCGAGGCTGCAACTAAGTCATCCCACCCTTTTAACTCCACTTTGCTTAGCCTCCTAGTTAGAAATCGAGCCACTTACCATGCGCATGTCTATGTGATTGCCGTCAATTTATCTTGGTGAAGTAAGTCTTCTATCCCTATACTATGCAATTTACTTTTGGTCCGTCCATGAAAATCTAGGTTAGTCGGTTGATCTAATTCATTTGTCAATTAGATCAAAGAGGGTGAAAAATTCGAGTACACATGATTCATGGTCCTAAGTAGTTCGATCTCCTCATTTAATTAGGGGCATGTACCTTCCCCTACGTGGGAATTTTTATCGCTCTTTAGGGATTGGTTTCAATTTCTTCTATGCTTGAACATCGCATTTTTCATTCAAATAAATGTAATTTGATTGATAAATATCAATAAAATTACAAGTTTTGTTTTATGGACATGATGGGGTACACCAAACCAGTCCGGTGACGATATCCAACAATGAAAAGAAAATATCATCTATGGAGAAAATCTGAGGACCGGGCTTCTTCATGCTTCCTCATCCAAAATATTTCTTAAAAGATCATTTCTGAAGCAATTTCCAAAAGCATGCATTAGGTTACCCTTGTTTGTTTTTCTAACTCATTTACTTCATGTCTCAAAGCATAACAGAGAGGCATTTGAAAATAATGTATAATTTATAGTGATAGTTCGCCCGTTGATTTGGGAACATACATCCGAAGGAAAATAGACATGAAGGCAAATGATCATTTCCTAGCCGATTGTGATGACATCTCCCAAGAGTGAAGAAAATCATCTTGATTCCAAAGTGTGATATGTGACACATCTCATAACAATTTGTGTGAGATGTCATTCTCGAAGGTCAAATGAAGTTTCTCATTTCCATGAGAAAATAATGGAACAAATCAAAAGAAGATAATCCGTCTTGGATGAAACGGATACATTGTGTTCATGAATATAATTAATTCTGGAATTGACACTCTATTCTTTTCCTTGCAGATGACAAATTGGGGCACTACAAATTCTAGTAATGACATGACTGAGACAAAATCTCGATCCGAGCCAAATGGTTGTGCAATTTGAATTTACTCTAATGTTGCATGGTATCCTATTCATGCACGTTCTATTGTGCAAGGACAAAAGCGGATTTTCAGGGACAATCCAAAAACACCAAATTCTAAGACAATCCTCTCATGGGACAATTCCTTGAATGAACACTCAAAATCATGTTTTTCATACTTACGAAGGCATTTTTTTAGTGTGGTAAACTATTTGTTCTGAAGTTTGCAATTTGTCATGCTTAAAGCTATTGAGCTCATTTAAAAAAAGATTTTGCATAATGACTCTTACATGTTTGGTCCACCAATTCCACTAAAGAATATCAAGATGGACTAATTCAATGAATGATGTGGAATGGATTAAGCATGCTAATGAGATGTGTCAAGATGATGAAAGGCGAGCCCTATTCTATACACAGTCCCCTACTTATACACTTGTGAGATGAGTGTAGGAAGTTCCATATCCGAAAAGTGAAGAGTTCTCTCGCAAAAGGTACGATGACTGAAATGATGAGAGGCAGCTTATTTCTCTATCCCAAACACTACAGGTAATCCATTGCTTAATCCCTTTGAGCCCCATACACTTATGGAGATTTTTTTTCAAATTATCCCTGTCAAGAACCACCCCCACACTGGGGCAAATTGGAGGGTAAGGTGGCGCCATAAGGTGAAGAAAATGGATTGAAATTTTCTTGCTCTAACTTGCATCAATCTTCTAGTCATGCTATTACATTGAATTCATGTGATAATTTAAGTGCCTTAAGATGATGAAGAGCATTTCTTTCACTATCCTATACACTTATATCCTTTGCATAGCCCACTTGAGCTTGCAATTTCATTTCTTTAAACCCAGTTGGTGATCATCCCCCACATTGGGGCAAGGCAAAAGGCAGATGAAGATTCTTGAAAAGTTCGAGTGTGATTCAAAGTGTAATTGCTTGACGCATGCATTGTGCGCAAGAATTAAATTCAAAATAGAACTAATGGGCATGAAAAAGCAGTGTGCCTGGTAAAAGCAAGGCCAATGCTCATAAATGAAAAAAGAAAGTCAAGATAGGTGACTGTCAATTGCAAGAATTGAATCCCAATGGAGAATATTCAAAGAACTCAAATGCTGAGTTTTTACAATCAATGGGACACTTCATGAAGACAATCTCCGATAGTGAAAAAGAAAATTGGTGGCAATGCCAAGATGATCACCAACTCTCACCCTTTACACACATTTTGAGCCTAATGATCATTTCATTTCTCAACCCATGAACCTAGCCCATGTTACGTCCCTTATAAAGTCTCTTCAGATTATGGCACTTGAATTAACATGGGAGTTCATATGTTTATAAGCATTGCTCGAAGAAGTGCGAGCAAGATTATTTCATTCTCATTTTGCAGGGTTCTTGACTTGTAAGCCCGGAGATGTTCACAAATTGTTCTTTCAATTACCTAAACTCAAAGATTCCCCTTTGTAAAGCTGTTGACCACATTACAGTCCCTATTAAAGACCTCTTAGATTGGTAAGGTCGTACTGCTTGCGAGAATACTCGGACCCTTGTCGATATGATGATGGTGAGATTAAGTGATTCTCCTAAAACAACCCTTCTGAATGAGCGTGAGTAAAAGTCCTTTCTAACTGAAAGTGTCTCATTTAGTATTTTTAAGAAATCCATGTCATTGTCTTGAACGACAATTATCTCCCGTGGAAATTTGGGTGATGCAAATATGGTAAAGTCATTATGCATAAACCTTGATTTAATTGATGAAAACCTCACTGAATTTTGAAATGTGCATTCTAGAGTAGCTCAGGTTGTCTATCTCTTTGATGAATGCATATCAGTTTTTGCTCTAAATCATATCTGATAGGTAATTCAAGTTCCTTTCAGAATGTTTCATAATATTATGAGATGAAAAACCTCCACCATGAGGTGAAAGACCTCCATATGATATTTAAATTCCAAAAGACATATCCCCAAGAATTAGAGATATCACTAGGTAAGTATATCTCTACTCATACTCTAAATACTTGTCATTGTGCAGGTATTCTCTCTCAAGTGCATCGACACTTAACTCGATCAAGCTGTCCTTTTAAATTGACCCGGCGTGCTTTCGTAGCCTAGCATCCATTTTATCGACCTGGCGTGCTTCTGTAGCCCAGTGTCCCTTATATTGACCTGGCGTGCTTCCGTAGCCCAGTGTCTCTTTATATTGACCTGGCGTGGTTTCGTAGCCTAGTGTCCCTTTATCAACTCAGTGTGCTTTCATAGCCCGGTGTTCATATTGACCTGGCGTGCTTTCATAGCCCAGGTTCCCTTTTATCAAGCCGGCGTGCTTCTGTAACCCGGTTTTCTTTTATCGACCTGGCGTGCTTTTGTAGCCCAGAGTCCTTTTCACTGACACTCGATTGAGTTGTCCCCAAAGATTTTTCTCCAGATTGTAACGCTGGGCGACCGAAGAATGGTTCGGGTCCTAGCCAAGCAAAAACCTCTGTTTAGGTGACCATAGAATGGTACGAGTCCTAAACAACATTTATTGCTCTAAAAGGCGACCGTAGAATGGTACGGGTCCTGGAAAAGCAATTTTCCCAATTCAGGCGACCGTAGAATGGTACGGGTCCTGAAAAATCAATTTTCCGTCAAGGCGACCGTTAGATGGTACGAGTCCTCAACAACATCTATTCCTTATTCAGGCGACTGTAGAATGGTACGAGTCTTGGAAAGTGAATCCCCGTTTAGGCAACTGTAGAATGGTACAGGTCCTAGACACAACCAAACACTGCCATACTGGGTGACCGTAGAATGGTACGGGTCCTGGGAAAACTGTCTCTTTGCAAAGCCATGTTACTATTATGGGCGACCGTAAAATGGTACGGGTCCTGGACGTGTAACAACAACTATCTCGAATTACTCTATCCTCCTTGAAGGTAAGTTATTCCAGGTAGGTTCATTTATCATTTGCATTTCCATGCAACATATAAATTGCATCCAAAAATAGAATTTATTTTCCAACAAAAAAATCATTCAATGCATGTGCATAGTCAAAATTTAGGTTTCAATTTGTCTTTGAAGGCAACCTCTTCGAGCTCACCTTCAAAGAGGGGCAGCTGTTGACACCTAAATTTTGGCAACCCGTTTAGTCATTTATTGCATTAAAAAAATTAGGGGTTAATTTTATCCCAAAAAAAAAATAGTTAATTGCATAGCATATAGTTTAGGCACATTTATTTTTAATTTGCATTTTTTGCATTTAGCATTAAACCGACGGTGAGCATATTCCGATAGGATTTTTTTCATATTTTCAGGTAATATACACCAATGGGTATATTCTTGCGTAGAAAAGAAATTTTTGGATAGAATAGGTGAAAAATAAAAAAAGGGAATATTGCGCAATGTGCATATATTTTAAGAGTATATCTAGAGGTATTATGCACAAGCGAAATGGGAAACAAAATATGCCACAAAGATCTAAAGTTCTTCCAATATAAAATGTGTTGTTCGTGCACAGACACGAAGAGGGGCCACACAATTTGGGGATACACGGCCACAGTATAGCACACACAAAAATCGAGAGAGTTCAGCCACAATATTGAGAGAATCGGCCGAGCAATTGAGGAGAGTAAAGGTTTTTGGTGCTTCCCGCAAAGCGGCTCGTTATTGACGTCTAGCAAACCAAGCCAATCTTCACCGCCCTTAGTCCATTGCACGCAGCCACCGCCCGCAGGAACCCAGCCCAACACCACAAGCAGCCTTGACGACGTTGTGACTCCGACCGCCACGTGCCTTAGCCCTTTGACGTCGAGCTCCGTTTGAGGATGCTGCTACTACCAAAGCGCCGTCGCATCTCTCCCCTCCGCAATTCGCTGTCCGGATGCCATCCTCGCTAAGCCGTCGACCCACGATTGTCAATCCGCGTCCACGACGAAGCCAGCTGCTATTGACACCCAACTTGCCTTTATCGTGGGCTACAGCGTGATTCTTCAACATTTCTTTTTAAAATGTTTTTCCATGCAGGTTGAGTTTTCACGTGGGGATGACATAATTCATATAGTTGAGTAGTGAAGAGAAGAGAGGCACGTGGATCAACACTTGGTGGGATAAGTGTTTTTGGTTGAGGCCAAACCAAAGTCATCCTTGACCATTGACTTCAGCTCGCGTGCCAACGTCCGCGAAATCTCTAGCCGCAAGCTCCATCTCCGCGAGCTCGCCCACATTGTGAGCCTTGTAATCACTACTGTTCGTGAGTCCTTTGCCACCGAGAATCATCTAAAGTAGATCGCGAGAGTCATGGATCGATGACACTTCACAGTGGCGATGTGTGAACTCCACGAATTACGGTTGTCCGAACTTGGAAACAAATAATCAAGGTAGGTTAAAATCCTTTCTAATTTAATTCTTGAATATTTTGTTTCCTCGTTTGAACTATTGTGATTGAATCTCCGAACATATATGTTTGTCAATATCTTACGTGCATATTTGAATGATAGGCATATTTCTAATTAGAATTTATTGCCTAATTCGCAACTGCATACCGATTTTTTATTCCATCTATAAGGCTTTAGATGGAATAATTAATCACGCGGGAGTAAAATTGATATCTTGATCTTTAAGGCTTAAGATCAATTTATTAATTTTATTAGCGAAATAATCAAGTTTGAATTTCAATTTGAATGATGGATAGCATTTTTGGTGACCATGGATGATTTGGTGTTTATCTCTTAATTGTTTTATTTATCCCGAAAATATAAAAAATTTGCATTTGCATATCATGTAGATTAGGGTTGATTTCCTAGATAGAATTGCATGAAAAGATAGTTTTTATTTATTTATTAAAATGCATGTTTAGATGGTATCTAGGTTAGATAATATCTCTTTAATTAAATTGCATGACGAGATAATTTTCTAGGTTAAGATAGGATTCAAATTGGTCTACTTCCTGACTTAAATTAGATAATATCTCACTTTAGTTAGATTTTTATTTTTAGCAATTTTAATTATGAATTTCCATAAAAAAAATACAAAAAAAATCATGTGCATGTCATGTAGGATTAGGTTCATGAAATGCCCGTCATCTAGTGATTGTTGCTAGGTTCATTTAGTTAGAAATTGTCCGTCATTATAATTAGGTCATTTAGCTAATTTAGATTACACATTTAATTATTGCATTCATTTTAATTTCGAATTTCATGAAAAATACAAAAAAATGTCTTAGAATAAATTAGTTTCAATCTCTAGGATAGATTGCATTCTTTTAAGGAAAAAGAAAAGAAAAAATGTCATATACACGTCATTAGGGTTAGATTCATTGAGATGCATGGCATTTAGTATTTTTGCTAGACCCATTTAATTAGAAATTACATGTCATTTGAATTATGTCATTTAGTTAATATTGCATTGCATATTGCATGATTTTCATTAATTAAGTGAAAACAAAACAAAAGTTGCGTGTTAATTAGAAACCATATCTAGGGTTGTTGATGTGGATTTTAATTTAACATCGCAGATATTTTCGTTGCTTTGAGGTAAGTTTGCAATCTATTCATTACTTTCTTGGGTGTTAAATTGATGGATTGCGCACCCGCATGATTGCCTTATATGTTAGGGAAATAGATTTAAAATCAATCCAAACTGCTTGCCAAACATTTTTTTAAATAAAGAATGGTACCGAAAGGGTATTAGAGAAATCTAGTGTAACCAAGTCCTCGTGCCCATAGTCTCCGGTTCGTAGGAGTAAAGTAAACATCCCGTTGCTTTACTTGGGTTTCTAATCGACCCACCAAGAATAGATTAGCGACTCCTAGTTAAAAATCAATTGCACGTTAAAAATTTGAACCTAAGTCGTGAATTGGTATGGGCTTGGGAGAGCTCGAGTTAAGTCTAGGCTTAACAATTCATTAGCCAAACCCTAGGTGGTTCTCCCCCCAAAAAATTGGTCGCGACACTTTTAGAACAACGGATCTTTATGGCGACCCCCGGATCCGGGGGTCTTAAAGGTCAATATTGATGGATCTTATCAACTGGGAAGCAGGGAAGGGGCTATGGCTTGTGTGTGTCATGATTCACAGGGACAACTTACCGGTGGCTTCTCCGAGAGCTTTGTTGCGTTCTCGGCTCTGCAAGCGGAGATCCATGCTTGCTCGCTTGCTCTCCGGCATTTGCTCGATCAAGGCCTCTCTCACACTGCGCTAATTCTCGAATCAGATTGCCAGACCCTCATTAAGACACTGAAAGGTCAGCGCCAGCCGCCATGGGCAGAACGAAGCCTCTTCTTTAAAGTTGTTTTCCTGCTTTCGTTTTTGCCTAATCTTTCCCTTGCCTTCTGTCGTCGTGAGGCGAATGTCGCCGCTAACTAGGCTGCGAAGGCCCATAGGGTAAATTCCAAGAGAAGAAATTGGTCTGTCTTTCCCCCATTCTCATCTGTTAGAACTTGTTTACACTGATGCGATTGCTGTTGGTTGTAAACATTTTGGTCCTTTAATATAAATTTCGTATTCCTGACCAAAAAAAAAAAATCATGTGGAGCATTTGTGTGTTGAAAAGGAAACAAGGTGGTACCTAATCAAATGGACCACTTAAAGCTCAACCTTTAATGCCACCCAAATTAATCGACCACTCAATCCCATTTAGGAGGAGAAAGAAACACGAGTGTCCTTGTGCATCAACAAATAAGAAAGAAAGGAGGCCCACCTAAAGTTTTTTTTTTTTTGTCGGTTCTACTCTACTCCTATTCTAACTCTCACTCTCAAACTTTTGCCCTACCTCCTTGCAGGGCGTGGGAGTCGAAACCCACTCTTAAAACTAATTTGTTCTCACCCCAACTCCCCCTAAGAAGGTAGAGATTTGAACCCCCCACCTCCCCCTTCCAAGTTGGAAGGGTGGTCACTGGAGTTAACCCTTCCATTTTTTATGAGTGGAAATTTAATAATGTGCCTTAAATGAAAGTCACATTCTGACATTTAATGCATTGCATCGCTCGAAAAAAATGCAAGAAATTCTTCTTCGATTAATTCATTGTCGATTTCATGAAGCAACGAATGGCATAAAATTGAAGTGAAAATGTCACGACTTACCTAAAGTGAACCACCAAAAGGAAATCTGGGGGACTTAATTTACTTTAAATTAGGGGTGAGCGTGGTTCCCGGTTCTTAAGGGACCGGTTCCAGTCCGATTATGGCTCAAGAAAACCCCCGACACTTTCAGTCTCAGTCTTCACTCTTCAGATACCTGTGTTCTCTCTTCGCCCTCTGCTGAGTCTACTTGACGCCACCTGAGATTCCATCGGCGCATCCCTGCTCTGCACTTCTGCCGACTGCCGCGTCTCCAAGTGACCCCTGCTCGCTCGCATCGACACCAGAAGCCCTCTGCAGCAGATACCAAGTCCCGCCGCGCCTCGCCTGCAGCTCGAACCGACCCGCGACAACCCTCCTACTCCACTCGCTACTGCTGCCCGACGCCGTTGCTCACCCCCGCCGCTATGATCCGGCAACGCCGCTGCTTTGCCTTCGCCATGCCCCGAAGCCCAGATGCTTGAGCTTCAGTGTAAGCTCACACGCTTCTCCAATCGCGATTGCTCGTCGAAGCGTCACGGTTCTCTTGGCGCAACTTTCGCTCTCAGCTTTCGTTCTTGGCATCGTGCAGCTCGCTGATCGGCGATTCTCTCCAGGTGAAGATTTACTCTCTTTTTTTTCTTTTTTTTTCGGTTTCGGTTTCGCGTCTTGCGAAGTCGAAGCAAATCGAGGTTGACGCAACCAATGTTCGTGCTGCCTCGCCTTCATGTGTTTCGATGAACGATCGTCTCGAGCGGTTTTGGTGAATTACATGGTCCAGCTAGAGTTTCGAGGCAAAAGCATCAATGAAGTTGTTCAGAGAGAATATAGAACTTTCTTAGTTTTGGAAGATGCTCTGATATCGGTGTTCTGTGCTAAGTTAAAGTTGATTTCCTCATGTTCATCTATGTTCTTATTCAAGTATCTAAAATGTGGTTTACACCTGACTGACTGACTGAAGAGTGCTAGCATGTCCTGGTCAAAGTATTGTAAAAGTTTTCTTAATATGGACTACATTAATTGATATTGTAATTTACCGTTTAACGGTTTCCGTTTTACGGGGATTGGTCTAAGGTGAGATAGAAGGTTTCTTAATTAGTTTAATATGGGCTGGCTAGTGTGGGCCGAGTTGAGCCTGGCCCGTAATGAGGGGGCCTAGCTGGAAACTCTATAAATAGCGCTAAGTCTCTCCTCTAACCCGAATTTTTCACACGTATCATCACATAAGGGGCGTTAACCTAACGCTAAGGGGTGAGGGGGCCGTCTCATTGAGCCAGTGATACGGAGGGCAATAGAGGAGAAGGACTTGCGCAAGGAACACTGTGTTTTTGCTTCCGTTTCAAGATCGATGGATCCCAAAACAGGTGCGCATATTCTTCTGCTCAATTATACATGTTCTTGTATACCCATTTGCAGCCAATAGGTTTACAACCTTCAGGCAATTCAACAAGCTCCCAAACATCATTATGCTTCATAGATTGCATCTCATATTTCATCGCATCTAACCACAAATCTGATTGAGGAGATAAGATGGCATCCGTATAAGTCACCGGATCGACAACACAACCAATATCATAATCATGCTCTCCTAGGTAGACTAGATAATCTGGTGGTATAGCAGAACGTCTTTCCCTAGTTGATCTTCTGAGTTGAGTTACTTCATCCTCATAGAAAATCGGGTAAATTTGTCCTACTAATCATACTTCTCATCATATCCATAAGAGTGCGATTCCGCCTTTCAGCCACGCCATTTTGTTCAGGACTTCCGGGCATAGTAAACTGGCCTATTATCTCAGAATCCTCTAAGTATTTAGCGAACGGCCCTTTAAGTTGTCTAGCATCACCGTGCCTACCAAAATACTCACCACCACGATCAGATCTGACAATCTTAATAACTTTTCCCAACTGTTTCTCCACTTCAGTCCAAAAAATCTTGAATTTATCAAGTGACTCGGACTTTTCTTTAATCAAGTATAAGTATCCATATCAGGAAAAGTCATCAATAAATGTGATGAAATAAAAATTTATGCATAAGGTAGCTGTGTACAGTCCACTAATATCAGTGTGAATAACTTCCAACAAATCAGAACTTCATACGGCAGATTTCTTCTTTATCTTAGTCATCTTACCTCTACAACAGTCCACACAAGTCTCTAGATCACTTTTAAGAGTAGGCAGGATGTTAGCCTTTATTAGCCTTTATACTCTTTCTTTGGAGATGTGACCAAGATGTTTATGCCACAATGCATAAGACTGTTGCTTAGGTAGAGGTTTTTGGAAACAACCTTTTCAGCTGAATAAGCAACGTACATGTCATTGGGAGATAAGCTCAATCGATACAATCCATTGGATAAATTGCAACACCCAATCTTATTTGAATCATAAAACATGGAAATAATATTACTCTTTATCTCAAAAGAGTATCCACACACGTCCAAACAAGACACTGAAACTAAATTCCGCCTAAAAGAAGGTACGTAAAAGGTGTTCCTCAACATCATCCTAAAATCAAAATGACATCTCCCACGAACTCGACGTCAACTCCAATGTTGTTTGCCACAGTAAGCTTTGATTCATCCTGATTTGGCGTCCTTCTGTTTATGAACCCCTGTATGGTAAACACAACGTGATTAGTTGCACCATTATCTAGCCACCAAGAATTGGTTGGGGTTTCAGATAGATTGGATTCACAAACAAACACCAAAGAATTATTACCTTTAGGCTCATTCTTAGTTCTCTTGGACAACCAAGCTTTAAATTTATTGCAGCGTTTCTTCACATGTCCTCTTTCTCTACAAAAGTAGCAAAGAACACCATAGTTCTTGGTGAATGCTTTCTTAGGACCTAAAGTGTTAGAAGGACTTGCACCTTCAGAATTTCCTTTGTTGTTGGAAGGACCAGCAGCTTCGGAATTGCTTTTGTGGGTTTAGTTCTTTAACTTCTTACCCTTATCACTAGCTGAACTAGAAGCATAAAGAGCAATGTGCCCTTTATCTTTCTTCAACTTCTCTTCCTCTGCCACCAACCTTGCAATCAGGTCATTAACAGACCAGGTTTCATCTTGGGAACTATAGTTGGTCTTAATAATCCCAAAGTCAGGAGGAAGAGTATTTAGAGCTTGATGGACGATACAAGGAGTAGGAGTTTCAACATTAAGAGCCTGAAGCTTTGTCAGCAAATCAACCATCCTCAGAACATAATCTCTAACTCCACCAGAACTTTCATACTTCATTGTAAAAAGTGTTTGCAGATGTGTCCCTATCTCAGCATTAGGCGACACACGGTTTCTAGCCATCAAAGCTTCCATCATTTGCCTAACATTGCAGTCTGCAGACAAACCACTTTTCAAGTGTTCCTGAATGGAACACTTCATGGATAGCAAGCAAATTCTATTGCTCTTTTCCTATGCAGCAAAATTTGCTTTCTGAGCCTCTGTACTCTTAGCAGTCAGATTGCCGGCCAATCAGTAGTAAGAGCCATATGAACATCTGCCATCTCCATGGCAAATAGAAAATCCTCTCTCCATTTCTTAAAATTTGAACCAGCAAGAACCTCAATAGTGACGAAGTTACCATTTACAGAAAAAATGACTGAAATACAAGCAATATATATATAATTAGCATCATGTGAGCATTGTGTAACTTAACTCACAAGTACACATCCAGAGAGTTACATGCAAAATCACATAATCACCTTTGGGCAGAATACATGACAAGCAGTTGTACACTCCCCACATGATAGCGGTTATAAGAATATATTCCAATCTTCATGAATTCATCACCTTTGGGCATATGAACCACTAGGATCAGTCACTCCTCCACCACATAATCATGTATCCCTCCATGAACTAATACATAATCACCCCCTTTGGGAGTATGACTACACATTAGACTAGGAGACATCCCAATCATTATACGAGACCGAAATTTCTCAAACCCAATTAAATGTGCCACTTTGGCGGTCACAACTCAATTGAATTATTGAAACTCTCTGATACTAGGGATATAAAAATTCACATCTCACATAAACCATACCTATGTGATTTTAATTTTAGTGACAGGGGCAGTAAATCACTAAAATCACATATCATGCTAATTACATTGCTTCATAAAAATAAATTTTATTGTAAAATATTGATAAACAACACTCACAAAGTTCATGTTATAACATACCAGTAACCCAGCACCTGTATTTCAAAAATCACAAAAAAATACAAGCAAAATACGCAAAAAAAATACACTAAAAAGCACGTATTTAGGGTTCCATATGCATTTTTACATTCATAAAATCATAAAAAATATAAAATAAACACACCACGATGTAGGAAATTACCATACGAGTCGAATGCCATAAGCCACGCATGGATCGGAGTCCCCACGTGCCCGCACGCACTGCCTGAGTGCGCGGCGTGTGGAGCCCACGTGCGGGTCGTCAAAGGGCCGGTCAAACCGATCCAACCGGTGGCGGTCTGACCGGTTTACTCAAAGAGAAGGAATAGATTATGAAGCAACATTTTCTCCTGTTTCTTCTAAAGATTCCTTTAGAGTGATATTGGCATTAGTAGCTCATTTTGATATGGAGTTACACCAGATGGATGTTAAGACTGCTTTTCTAAATGGAGACCTTAATGAGGAGGTTTACATGGCGTAGCCTGAAGGTTTTGTAGCAGATGACTCAATTAAGCTTGTTTGTAGATTGAAAAGGTCTATTTATGGCCCTAAACAAGCTTCTAGATAGTGGTATTTGAAGTTTCATAGCATTGTCACTTCATTTGGTTTTATTGAGAACAAAGTAGATCAATGTATATACACCAAGGTCAGTGGGAGGAAATATATTTTTCTCATACTTTATGTGGATGATATCTTGCTTGCTAGTAATGACATTGGTTTATTGCATGAGACAAAGCGGATGTTATAGAAAAATTTTGACATGAAAGACCTTGGTGAGGCGTCTTTTGTTCTTGGCATTGAGATCCATAGGGATCGCTCTCGCCGTTCATTGAGTTTGTCTCAGAGGGCATATATTGATCGCATTTTAGAAAGATTCAATATGTAGCATTGCAAACCAGGAATTGCTCCTGTTATTAAGGGTAACAAATTGAGTCTTTTACAATGCCCTAATTCAGATTTTGAGAAAGCTCAAATGAAGGATGTACCTTATGCTAGTGCACTTGGTAGTATTATGCTCAAGTTTGCACTAGGCCAGATATTGCTTTTGCAACAGGGCTTCTAAGCAGATATCAGTCAAATCCAGGACACGATCACTGGGTTGCTGCCAAGAAGGTTTTAAGGTACTTAAAGAGAACAAGAGATTATATGCTGATTTACAGACATGTTTCAGACTTGCAGCTAGTAGGGTATTCAGATGCAGATTTTGCTGGCTGTCAAGATGATAAGAAGTCAACCACTAGATACATATTTATGTTGGCAGGAGGTGCAGTATCATGGAAGAGCGAGAAACAGAAGTCCATATCTTCTTCTACCATGCAAGCGGAGTTTGTAGCATGCTTTACAGCTGCTACTCAAGCTATTTGGCTCAGGAACCTCATTAGGGAGTTATCAGTTTATGATTTTGTGGATAGGCCCATACAGCTGCATTGTGACAATAACTCTGCAGTGTTGTTTATTAATAACAACATAAGTCTCAAGGGGTCTAAACACGTGGAGGTCAAGTTTTTGACTATAAAGGAATCAATACAGAATGGTGACGTTGTAGTAGATTATATTCCTACAGATGATATGGTTGCAGATCCACTAACTAAAGGCTTACGTCCATGTATATTTGAGCGACATGTCATTAGCATGGGCTTAGGAGCATCTTGGGATGCTGTTATTTAGTGGGAGCTGTTTTTTATTTTTCTTTTGAATAAAGTTTACATCTGTTTTGGTTACAAATTTAGTAACATTCTGATATATATATGTCAACTTTTGCATTCAATAAAATATTTTTGAATGGTTTGTTATTATGTTAAATATATATATTGTTAAAAGTCTCAAGGTATTGCTTAAATCTTGAGTGAAGGCTAGGGGCATCCGGATATTAGCCTTGTCCATATGTCTTGTTATATACATAAAGAAAGGTTAACCATAGAGACAAGACATATGTGGGGTTCATGGAACCATAAGGACATTCTCTAGTGGCACAATTTTTGTGACGCTTAAGGTAAGAGAATGGTGACTGATAAATGGGATCTCTCTATGAGAGATGTTGTCCATTTGACACACTACCATATTAGATCTATATCAATAGAGTTGAGAACATTTGTGACCATGGAAGGCTCTGTGTGTATACATGCAGTTACCGCCATGATTCGGTGTTTGAAACTTTATATGATAGGATTGACTATTAAGAATTATCTCTAGACCAATGTGCGCACATACAGTACGATTTTAATTAATATAGTCCAAGTGGGAGAATGTAAAATTTTTCTTAATATGGACTACTTTAATTGATATTGTAATTTACCGTTTAACGGTTTCCGTTTTACGGGGATTGGTCTAAGGTGAGATAGAATGTTTCTTAATTAGTTTAATATGGGCAGGCTAGTGTGGGTCGAGTTGAGCCTGGCCCGTAATGAGGGGGCCTAGCTGGAAACTCTATAAATAGCGCTAAGTCTCTCCTCTAACCCTAATTTTTCACACGTATCCTCACATAAGGGGCGTTAACCTAACGCTAAGGGGTGAGGGGGCCGTCTCATTGAGTCAGTGATACGGAGGGCAATAGAGGAGGACTTGCGCAAGGAACACTGTGTTTCTGCTTGCGCTTCAAGATAAATGGATCCCAAAACAGGTGCGCATATTCTTCTGCTCAATTATACATGTTCTTGTTCTTGGTATGGTGATATAGGGATTGCATAATTTGCATCTAACAAGTATGAGTTCCTTTTTCACTCACGATCAATCTGTCAAAGAAAGTTTGCTCATTGATGCTAGCAACCGATTTTTCAGAGTCATCCTCTCTATTCATCCGCATGTTATCAAGGATGAAGATGATTTTCAGTCCAAGGTAGTGAATGCACTGCGAAATGCATTGCATGTTTCATCACCTAATTTTATGTGTTTCTTGGGAAGCCAATGAGATTGTGGCTGATTGATTACTACCTGGTTTTTATAGTACTCATCTGTGTCATCTCATATATTTACATGTGAGGTAAGGATGAAAGAAGTCTTCTCTTATATGACTCAAGAGACGTACACCATTCTCGGGTAGAAAATGTCCACTCGTGAGTCGTGACTTGCTGGCTCCTTGCATGAACCCACGTAAATTTTTCTTGATGCGGCCAGAATCAATGTAACATTTTGGTTTCTGTTTTGGTTTTGCAACATGGACTCAAACTGCAGGATGTCTTCTAGAATTGGAGGATGTCTTCTCACTTGAACGTGAGGGAGAATTTGATAAATTTGCTCCCTTCCGGCAAAACCTAAGGAATAAAATGCTTGGACGTTTTCATCGCATATCTTCCCTTATCATGATTCTTGCAGACACTCAGTTCCATGCAGAAATGGTTGAATCTCTGTATAGCTCTTTGCTATAGCAGCTTATATGTTTTCCATCGAAGGTCGGTTGTTGGTTTCCTAGTTTAGTTGGTGGACCAGGCATTTGGACCAGAACTGATGTGTGACACTTATGGTACAGAGTGACCATTGATACCTTATCTTTCTGGCTTCCCTGGTGTTTGTATATAAATAGCCATGATTGCTCTACAGTCTCTCATCTAATTTTTTTTTTTTGGCACAATGTAGGGGGCGCAACTCAGGAAGCATATCGATGCTACTCTTGGGAGTGGAAACCTGAGGGAGGCAGTGAGACTTCCTCCTAGAGAAGATCTGAATGAGTGGCTAGCTGTAAACAATATGTTTCTTTTCTAACCTAATTTTGCTCTCTCTTCACATGTGCAAGTGCCTACGTCCATGTGGGAGCACGCGTACTTTGCATTTGCACTAAGATTATTACATTCATGCAGCTAAAATTACTCCAGCAATTAATTTTTTTCTAAGTATCTGAGCTAAATGAACTGGTTGTGTGTTTCAATTTCAGCCGTGGATTTCTTCAACCAGGTGAATCTGCTCTGTGGTACCCTGACAGAGTTTTGTACTCCTGAAAATTGTCCTACTATGACTGCAAGACCCAAGTAAGTTACTGGAAATGGCCCTTTCTTGCTTTATCTGCATTTGTTGAGCTGTAAAAGACATAACAGAGCACTTTCTGTTTGATTGTTTTGCTGTATGTATCATATAGTAGAGAGCACATGTAGAGAGCACACTTGGAGTATCATGTACATTCTGGAGATTCAAATCGTTGTAATTGTTTTATCTTTGCTAATGCAAAAGTAGAATGTCTGTGTACTATCTTTGCTAGAGCAAAAGTTGATTTTTTTTGTGCATGGGATAGAAAAAGAATGAGATGTGCAAGTGAGCTGATTTTAGATGATAATATCAACGATAGAGCAAGTAGGAGTAAACGGATTATCATGGATTATTGGACCAGTCAAGAAAACCAGTCTAAGAGACCTCTCCTGAAAGTCAATGACAAGTTTGTTTATTATTGTTGCATTCATTTCCATTTTTTTTAACTAAAAATGAAAAAAAAAAAAAAAGGAACCTTTTGGAACCTGGAACCGACCCCGGAACCTGCGACAGGGTAGGTTCCAGGTTCCAAAAAATGAGGAACCTGTACCCGAGGGTAGGTTCCAGGTTCCAAGCGGAACCTGTAAGGAACCGGGAACCGCTCACCCCTACTTTAAATTAGCAACACTTCTTATTTCTTAATAACTTTTATTTACTTCTTTACCAATGTCTTAAATTTACCAATTTTATTATGAGAAATTATCAACAATTAAATGGGTGTTTTACCAACTTTTATCAGATTAAGTTACCAACTACTTTTTTGCTTCCCAACTTTATGTAAGTTACCAACGCTTATTCTTATTTTTATTTATTTTTTATTTTTACTAATTATTCTACATTATTTGTCTTACTTTCCAATAGGTTAAATTTACAATCTCTTTTGAAAAATTACCATCCTAATTTCAAGCGAGTGATTGTTCACTTTTCTCCGATTATTTTAACGACAAGTTTTGTATTATCGACTTTTACTTGTTATACTTACCAATATCTATTAATTTTTTAATCACTCCTGAAAAAAAAAATTATTTTTCTACCCACTTTTATTTATATTGTTACCAATAGAGGACTGAAATTTGCCAATTATTTGGGGTGACTTACCGACTTTTGTTCAATCAAGTTGCCAATGAATTTTGAGTTACTAATTCTAATTTGAGTTACAACTAACTTTTATCCAATTCACTAATTTTTCTAATTGTCTATCAAAGTTCTTTGGGGTTACTAAAGTTTCGTAACATATGACTTATTTATATACAAGTAACTTCTTCAATGGTTATCCAGTAGATGGAAAATATTAGTCGTCTACGAACGTAATAGCTAAGACTCAAGAGTCTTCGTCTCAGCAGAAATGGAACATAGGCTAGAACTCATTGAGTGCCCCGCCGGATCAGATAAGACAATGCAGACATGAAACGACGAAATCTATACAATTTAATGGCTGAAAAAGACCAGTGATAGGTGTACGATGTTCAGGCACATGCGAAGACCTAGTCAATGGGAGCATTTGCTTGTTGAAAACGAGACGACGTCCGTGCTCACTCACATTGGACCCCATAAAGCTCGACTTTTAATGCCACCAAATTATTGTACCACCCGCATTTGTATCACTGAAGATCAATCACGAGGTAGAATCAATGTGGGCCAAAATATAACTTGAAATGAGGCTGAATTAATTTTCAGATTTAGGCCAAAGTGTAAAGTTTTAGTCATACTTCGGAACATGCATTCCATTTCTTCAAAGAGGGAAATCATTTTCCCCAATTTAAATATAGATTTTTCAACTTCTATTGATTTATTTTTTTGAATGAATCGAACATTGGAAAAAGAGGAAAATGTTTTTCAGAAAGATGTTTTCCGTGAAAAACAGAGGGAAAAATGTACGTGGACAAAGTCATGTGGAGCATTTGCATGTTGAAAAGGACACAAGGTGGTACCTAGTCATATGGACCACTTAAAGCTAGACCTTTAATGTCACCCAAATTAATCGACCACTCAATCCCATTTAGGAGGAGAAAGAAACACGAGCGTCTTTGTGCATCAACAAATGCGAAAGAAAGGAGGCCCAAAATGACAGAACTGAAACAAGCACATACAGAAACAGTTTAAAAAGCTGAGGAAGGTCCATCCACATTTAGATCACTGAAGATGATCATTGAGGTTTCGACAAATGTGAGCCAACATATAACTCGAAACGAGACTGAATTAATGATCAGATTTTCCATTTAAAAAAGATTATCTGGCTAAGTCTTTTTCTATTGATCCTCATTGTGGATGTCATCATATTTTTTAATATCGTATTTGGGTTAATAATGCGCAACTATTTTCAAACCATTCCCTAAGTCTGAAGATTTTTCCGAGTTTTGCATATTGTTAATTATTTGAATTCACTATCTCGAAAAATAAAAAAGGGTGAAGCCCAAGGAACTAAAGTTCGGGTACACCTAGTTACCTCGAAAGTATATTTACCACCTAGAGTAACCCTCCCATTTTTTTATGAGTGGAGATTTAATAATGTGCCATAAATGAGAGTCACATTCTGACCTTTAATGCAATGCATCGCTCGAGCAAAATGCAGGAAATTCTTCTTCGGTTGATTGATTGTCGATTTCAAGGAGCAACGAATGGCATAAAATTGTAGTGAAAATGTCACGACTTACCTAAAGTGAACCACCAAAAGGAAATCTGGGGGACTTAATTTACTTTAAATTAGCAACACTTCTTATTTCTTAATAACTTTTATTTACTTCTTTACCAATGTCTTAAATTTACCAAGTTTATTATGAGAAATTATAGACATTCAGTCGGGTGTTTTACCAACTTTTATCCGATTCAGTTACCACCTACATTTTTGCTTACAAACTTTATGTAAGTTACCAACGTCTATTTTTTTATTTTCACAAATTATTCTACATTATTTGTCTTACATTCCAATAGGTGAAATTTACAATCTCTTTTGAAAAATTACCATCCGAATTTCAAGCCAGTGATTGTTCACTTTTCTCCTATTAATTTAATGACAAGTTTTGTATTATCGACTTTTACTCGTTATAATTATCAATTTCTATTAATTTTTTAATCACTACCGAAAATACAACTTATTTTTCTACCTACTTTTATCTATATATCTTACCAATAGAGGACTGAAATTTGCCAATTTTAGGGGTGACTTACCAACTTTTGTCCAATCAAGTAGCCAATGAATTTTGAGTTACTAATTCTCTTGAGTTACAACTAGTAATTTCTTCAATGTTTATCCTGTAGATGGAAAATATTAGTCATCTACGAACATAATAGCTAAGGCTGTGTTTGTTTATGTTCTTTTTTTTTTGTTCATAAACAATTTTTTCTGTTTTTTTTGTTCCCGGGAATAAAAAAAGAACAGAAACGCGTTTGTTTGCGTTTTTATTCCAAATATGTTCTTTTGTTCCCTGGAACAAAAAAAGAACAAAAATAAGAAACAAAAAAAAAAGTTGTTTCTTGTTTCTAGAGCAAAAACAAAAAACAAATTTTCTCTCTCTTCTCTTTTCTTTTATTTTCTTTTATTTCTTCTTTTCTTCTTCTTCTTGCTTTGGCCGGTCACCGGCCTCGGCCATGGCCGACGACCGGCCGAGCCTCGCCGTGGTTGGGCGAGGCTCGACCACGCCTTGGTTGGGCGAGGTCGGGCTCGCCCAGATTCGGCTCGCCCGAGCTCGCCCAGCCACCGGCGAGGCTCGGCCTCGCCGGGCCACCTCCAGGCCGGCGTCGCCTGGTGATGGCTCGGCAAGGCCGAGCCTCGCCGGTGGCGGGGCGAGGTCGGGCGAGCCGGATCTGGGCGAGCCCGACCTCGCCCAGCCTTGCCCCGAGCTCGCCCAGCCACCGGCGAGGCCGAGCCTCGCCAAGGGCCGGCGACGCCCCGGCAAGATCGCCGTCCCTCTTTGGCTGGTCGCCGGCCAAAGAAAAAAGAGAGAAAAAAAAAAGAGAAGAAAAAGGGAGGAGAAAGAAAATATGTTTTTAATATTTGCTCCAGAAACAAGTTTTCTTGTTTCTTGTTTCTGTTCCAAAAGTGTTCCCGGGAACAAAAAATAAATTTGGAACAAAAACGCAAACAAACGCGTTTCTATTCTTTTTTTATTTCCTGGAACAAAAAAACATAATATTTATTTATAAAAAAAAAAAGAAACGTTATCAAACAGGGCCTAAGACTCGTAATCTTCGTCTAAGGAGAAATGGAACATAGGCCAGAACTCATTGAGTGCCCCGCCGGATCGGATAAGACAATGCAGACATGAAACGACGAAATCTATACAATTTAATGGCTGAAAAGACCAGTGATAGATGTACGATGTTCAGGCACATGCGAAGACCTAGCCACAGGGAGCATTTGCGTGTTGAAAACGAGACGACGTCCGTGCTCAGTCACATCGGATCCCATAAAGCTCCACTTTTAATGTCACCAAATTATCGTACCATCCGACCCCATTTCGATGGGATTCCTTGTCGGCCATCAAATGCGAACGAAAGGAGGCAGAAAATGACAGAGAACGTGTAACACGCACATAAAGATACAGCTAACAAGCTAAGGAAGGTCCACCCGCATTTGTATAAGTGAAGATGAACCACGAGTTAACATCAATGTGGGCCAAAATATAACTTGAAACGAGGCTGAATTAATTATCAGATTTAGGCCAAGCGTAGAGTTTTAGTCACATTTCGGAAGATGCTTTCCATTTTTCCAAAGAGGGAAATCTTTTTCCCGAATTTAAATACAGATTTTTCAACTTCCACTGATTATTTTATTTTTTTGAATGAACCGAACTTTGAAAAAAGAGGAAAATGTTTTTCTGAAAAATGTTTTCCATGAAAAAACGGAGGGAAAAATGTATGTCGACAAAGTCATGTGGAGCATTTGCATGTTGAAAAGGAAACAAGGTGGTACCTAATCATATGGACCACTTAAAGCTAGACCTTTAATACCACCCAGATTAATCAACCACTCAGTCCCATTTAGGAGGAGAAAGAAACACGAGCGTCCTTGTGCATCAACAAATGCGAAAGAAAGGAGGCCCAAAATGACAGAAGTGAGACGCGCACATACGGAAATAGCTTAATAAGCTAAGGAAGGCCCATCCACATTTTGATCACTGAAGATGATCCATGAGGTTTCGACAAAGGTGAGCCAAAATATAACTCGAAACCAGACTGAATTAATTATCAGATTTTGCATTTGAAAAGGATTATCCGGATGTAATCATATTTTTGAATATCGTCTTTGGGTTAATAATGCACAACTATTTGCAAATCATTCCCTTAAGTCTGAAGATTTTTCTGACTTTTGCATTTTGTTAATTATTTGAATTCATTATCTCGAAAAACAAATAGGTGAAGCCCAAGGATCTAAAGTTCGGCAACACGTAGTTACCTTGAAAGTATTTTTACCACCTAGAGTTAACCCTCCCATTTTTTATGAGTGGAGATTTAATAATGTGCCTTAAATGAGAGTCACATTCTGACCTTTAATGCAATGCATCGCTCGAGCAAAATGCAGTAAATTCTTCTTCGATTGATTGATTGTCGATTTCATGGGATGGCATAAAATTGAAGTGAAAATGTCACGACTTACGTAAAGTGAACCACCGAAAGGAAATCTGGGGGACTTAATTTACTTTAAATTAGCAACACTTCTTATTTCTTAATAACTTTTATTTACTTCTTTACCAATGTCTTAAATTTACCAATTTTATTATGAGAAATTATCAACATTTAGTCAGGTGTTTTACCAACTTTTATCTGATCAAGTTACCTACTACTTTTTTGCTTACCAACTTTATGTAAGTTACCAACGTCTATTTTTTTTTTTTTTTTACTAATTATTCTAAATTATTTGTCTTACTTTCCAATAGGTTAAATTTACAATCTCTTTTGAAAAATTACCATCCTAATTTCAAGCCAGTGATTGTTCACTTTTCTCCTATGAATTTAACGACAAGTTTTGTATTATTGACTTTTACTCGTTATAATTACCAATATCAATTAATTTTTTAATCACTACCGAAAATACAACTTATTTTTCTACCCACTTTTATTTATACATCTTACCAATAGAGGACTGAAATTTGCCAATTATTTGGGGTGACTTACCGACTTTTGTTCAATAAAGTTGCCAATGAATTTTGAGTTACTAATTCTAATTTGAGTTACAACTAACTTTTATCCAATTCACTATTTTTTCTAATTGTCTATCAAAGTTCTTTGGGGTTACTAAAGTTTCGTAACATATGACTTATTTATATACAAGTCACTTCTTCAATGTTTATCCAGTAGATGGAAAATATTAGTCGTCTACGAACGTAATAGCTAAGACTCAAGAGTCTTCGTCTCAGCAGAAATGGAACATAGGCTAGAAAGACCAGTGATAGGTGTACGATGTTCAGGCACATGCGAAGACCTAGTCAATGGGAGCATTTGCGTGTTGAAAACGAGACGACGTCCGTGCTCACTCACATTGGACCCCATAAAGCTCGACTTTTAATGCCACCAAATTATTGTACCATTCGACCCCATTTCGATGGGAGTCCTTGTCGGCCATCAAATGCGAACGAAAGGAGGCAGAAAATGACAGAGAACGTGTAACACGCACAGAAAGATACAGCTAACAAGCTGATGAACCACGAGGTAATATCAATGTGGGCTAAAATATAACTTAAAACGAGGCTGAATTAACTATCAGATTTAGGCCAAGCGTATTAGTCATATTTCGGAAGATGCTTTCCATTTTTTCAAAGAAGGAAATCATTTTCCTGAATTTAAGTATAAATTTTCCAAGTTCCGCTAATTTATTTTTTTGAATTAACCGAACATTGGAAAAAGAGGAAAATGCTTTTCGGAAAAATGTTTTCCGTGAAAAACGGAGGCAAAAATGTACGTGGACAAAGTCATGTGGAGCATTTTCATGTTGAAAAGGAAACAATGTGGTACCTAGTCATATGGACCACTTAAAGCTAGACCTTTAATGCCACCTAGATTAATCGACCACTCAATCCCATTTAGGAGGAGAAAGAAACACGAGCGTCCTTGTGCATCAACAAATGCGAAAGAAAGGAGGCCCAAAATGACAGAAGTGAGACACACACATACGGAAACAGCCTAATAAGCTGAGGAAGGTCCATCCACATTTGGATCACTGAAAATGATCATTGAGGTTTCGACAAATGTGAGCCAAAATATAACTCGAAACGAGACTGAATTAATGATCAGATTTCCCATTTGAAAAGAATTATCTGACTAAGTCTTTTTTCTACTAATCGTCGTTGTGGATATCATATTTTTGAATATCGTCTTTGGGTCAATAATGCGCAACTATTTGCAAACCATTCCTTTAAGTCTAAGATTTTTCCCACTTTTGCATTTTGTTAATTATTTGAATTCATTATCTCGAAAAACGAAAAAAGGGTGAAGCCCAAGGAACTAAAGTTCGGGTACACATAGTTACCTCGAAAGTATATTTACCACCTACAGTTAACCCTTCCATTTTTTATGAGTGAAAATTTAATAATGTGCCTTAAATGAGAGTCACATTCTGACCTTTAATGCAATGCATCGCTCGAGAAAAATGCAGGAAATTGTTCTTCGATTGATTCATTGTCGATTACATGAAGCAACGAATGGCATAAAATTGAAGTGAAAATGTCACGACTTACGTAAAGTGAACCACCAAAAGGAAATCTGGGGGACTTAATTTACTTTAAATTAGCAACACTTCTTATTTCTTATTAACTTTTATTTACTTCTTTACCAATGTCTTAAATTTACCAAGTTTATTATGGGAAATTATAGACATTCAGTCGGGCGTTTTACAAACTTTTATCCGATTCAGTTACCACCTACATTTTTGCTTACAAACTTCATGTAAGTTACCAACGTCTATTTTTTTATTTTCACAAATTATTCTACATTATTTGTCTTACTTTCCAATAGGTGAAATTTACAATCTCTTTTGAAAAATTACCATCCGAATTTCAAGCCAGTGATTGTTCACTTTTCTCCTATTAATTTAATGACAAGTTTTGTATTATTGACTTTTACTCGTTATAATTATCAATATCTATTAATTTTTTAATCACTACCGAAAATACAACTTATTTTTCTACCCACTTTTATCTATATATCTTACCAATAGAGGACTGAAATTTGTCAATTTTAGGGGTGACTTACCAACTTTTGTTCAATCAAGTTGCCAATGAATTTTGAGTTACTAATTCTAATTTGAGTTACAACTAACTTTTATCCAATTCACTAATTTTTCTTATTGTCTGCCAAAGTTCTCTGCGGTTACTAAAGTTTCGTAACATATGACTTATTTATATACAAGTAATTTCTTCAATGTTTATCCAGTAGATGGAAAATATTAGTCATCTACGAACATAATAGCTAGGACTCAGAGTCTTCGCCTCAGCAGAAATGGAACATAGGCTAGAACTCATTGTGTGCCCCGCCGGATCAGATAAGACCATGCAGACATGAAACGACGAAATCTATGCAATTTAATGGCAGAAAAAGACCAGTGATAGATGCACGATGTTCAGGCACATGGGAAGACCTTGTCACCTGGAGCATTTGCGTGTTGAAAACGAGACGACGTACGTGCTCAGTCACATTCGACCCCTTAAAGCTCGACTTTTAATGCCACCATATTATGGTACCATTCGACGCCATTTCGCTGGGAGTCCTTGTCGGCCATCAAATGCGAAAGGAAGGAGGCAGAAAATGACAGAGATCGTGTAACACGCACATAAAGATACAGCTAACAAGCTGAGGAAGGTCCACTCGCATTTGTATCACTGAAGATGAACACGAGTTAACACCAATGTGGGCCAAAATATAACTTGAAACGAGGCTGAATTAGTTATCAGATTTAGGCCAAGCGTAGAGTTTTAGTCACATTTCGGAAGATGCTTTCCATTTTTCCAAAGAGGGAAATCTTTTTCCCGAATTTAAATACAGATTTTTCAACTTCCACTGATTTTTTTTTTTGAATGAACCGAACATTGAAAAAAGAGGAAAATGTTTTTCTGAAAAATGTTTTCCATGAAAAAACGGAGGGAAAAATGTATGTCGACAAAGTCATGTGGAGCATTTGCATGTTGAAAAGGAAACAAGGTGGTACCTAGTCATATGGACCACTTAAAGCTAGACCTTTAATACCACCCAGATTAATCAACCACTCAATCCCATTTAGGAGGAGAAAGAAACACGAGGGTCCTTGTGCATCAACAAATGCGAAAGAAAGGAGGCCCAAAATGACAGAAGTGAGATGCGCACGTACGGAAATAGCTTAATCAGCTGAGGAAGGTCTATCCACATTTTGATCACTGAAGATGATCCATGAAAATATAACTCGAAACGAGATTGAATTAATTATCAGATTTTGCATTTGAAAAGGATTATCTGGCTCAGTCTTTTTCTACTGATCGTGATTGTGGATGTCATCATATTTTTTAATATCGTCTTTGGGTCAATAATGTGCAACTACTTGCAAACCATTCCCTTAAGTCTGAAGATTTTTCCCACTTTTGCATTTTGTTAATTATTTGAATTCATTATCTCGAAAAACAAAAAAGGGTGAAGCCCAAGGAACTAAAGTTCGGCAACACGTAGTTACCTCGAAAGTATATTTACCACCTACAGTTAACCCTTTCATTTTTTATGAGTGAAAATTTAATAATGTGCCTTAAATGAGAGTCACATTCTGACCTTTAATGCAATGCATCGCTCGAGAAAAATGCAGGAAATTGTTCTTCGATTGATTCATTGTCGATTTCATGAAGCAACGAATGGCATAAAATTGAAGTGAAAATGTCACGACTTACCTAAAATGAACCACCAAAAGGAAATCTGGCGGACTTAATTTACTTTAAATTAGCAACACTTCTTATTTCTTAATAACTTTTATTTACTTCTTTCCCAATGTCTTAAATTTACCAAGTTTATTATGAGAAATTATCAACATTCAGTTGAGTGTTTTACCAACTTTAATCCGATTAAGTTACCACCTACTTTTTTGCTTACCAACTTTATGTAAGTTACCAACGTCTTTTTTATTTTTATTTTTTTTCTAATTATTCTACATTATTTGTCTTACTTTCCAATAGGTTAAATTTACAATCTCTTTTGAAAAATTACCATCCTAATTGCAAGCAAGTGGTGATTGACTTTTCTCTGATTAATTTAACGACAAGTTTTGTCTTATCGACTTTTATTCGTCATGGTTACTAATATCTATTAATGTTTTAATGACTACCGAAAATACAACTTATTTTTCTAACCACTTTTATTTATATTTCTTACCAATGGAGGACTGAAATGTGCCAATGATTTGGGGTGACTTACCAACTTTTGTTCAATCAAGTTGCCAATGAATTTTGAGTTACTAATTCTAATTTGAGTTACAACTAACTTTTATCCAATTCACTAATTTTTCTTATTTTCTGGCAATGTTCTCTGGGGTTACTAAAGTTTCGTAACATATGACTTATTTATATACAAGTAATTTCTTCAATGTTTATCCAGTAGATGGAAAATATTAGTCATCTACGAACATACTAGATAGGACTCAGAGTCTTCGCCTCAGCAGAAATGGAACATAGGCTAGAACTCATTGAGTGCCCCGCTGGATCAGATAAGACCATGCAGACATGAAACGACGAAATCTGTGCAATTTAATGGCTGAAAAAGACCGGTGATGGATGCACGATGTTCAGGCACATGCGAAGACCTTGTCACATGGAGCATTTGCGTGTTGAAAACGAGACGACGTACGTGCTCAGTCACATTCGACACGTTAAAGCTCGACTTTTAATGCCACCATATTTTCGTACCATTCGACGCCAATTCGATGGGAGTCCTTGTCGGCCATCAAATGCGAAAGAAAGGAGGCAGAAAATGACAGAGAATGTGTAACACGCACATAAAGATACAGCTAACAAGCTGAGGAAGATTCACCCGCATTTGTATCACTGAAGAAGAACCACGAGGTAACATCAATGTGGGCCAAATTGTAACTTGAAATGAGGATAAATTAATTATCAGATTTAGGCCAAGCGTAGAGTTTTAGTCATATTTGGGAAGATGCTTTCCATTTTTCCAAAGAGGGAAATCATTTTCCCGAATTCAACTATAGATTTTCCAACTTCCACTGATTTATTTTTTTGAATGAATTGAACATTGAAAAAAGAGGAAAATGTTTTTCCGAAAAATATTTTTCGTGAAAAACGGTGAAAGATGTGAGTGGACAAAGTCATGTGGAGCATTTGTATGTTGAAAAGGAAAGAAGGTAGTACCTAGTCATATGGACCACTTATAGCTAGACCTTTAATGCTACCCAAATTAATCGACCACTCAATCCCATATAGGAGGAGAAAGCAACACAAGCGTCCTTGTGCGTCAACAAATGCGAAAGAAAGGAGGCCCAAAATGACAGAGAACGTGAAACACGCAGATGCGAAAACTGCTTAATAAGCCGAGGAAGGTCCTTCCACATTTGGATCATTGAAGATGAATCATGAGGTTTCGGCAAATGTGGGTCAAAATATAACTCAAAATGTGGCTGAATTAATTATTAGATTTCGCATTTGAAAAAGATTGTCTGGCTAAGTCTTTTTTTTGTACTGATCGTTATTGTGGATATCATCATATTTTTTTAAAACCATATTTGGGTTAACAATGTGCAGCTCTTTGCAAACCATTCCCTTAAGTTTGAAGATTTTTTCGACTTTTGCATTTCGTTAATTATTCGAAGTCATTATCTCGAAAAACAAGAAAAGGGTGAAGCCCAAGGAACTAAAGTTCGGCAACACGTAGTTACCTTGAAAGTATATTTACCACCTAGAGTTAACCCTTCCTTTTTTTATCAGTGGAAATTTAATAATGCAGCTTCGAAGCAAGTGCATTTGCAAATGAGCTCTCGAGCAAGTCGTACCATCGTATTTCTCAAACTCAGACATTTTGAATTTTTTCAGTATCTTAACATTGGAATAGACAGAGAGGTTTGTTAGAATAGGATCTTGGAGGTTTTGCAGTTGCTTTAGCCTCTCTTCAAGCTTCTCGAGGCGTTTGTCATGCTCAGTTTTAGACAAACTGTTACGCCTAGCTTTCTCAATCGTGATTTGGTGCGGATCATCCTCTAATTTAGGCATGTTATCATCGGTATCTCTTCCTTGATCACCCCTGGTGGATGATTGTGGTAACAATACTTCGATTGAGGCCGGGGCGGGAACAAGTTTGCCCTGAATGGAATCTATCTACTTCGAGAGTTGTTGAAGCACATTGAAGACTTGCTTCATTTCACTTTCCACAACCGCAACATGGCTTTGTATGTTCTCTTCAGCCATTCTTGCTTTTGGATTTGGCGAATGCGGTTATGCCGTAATTACCTTCATTGCACATAATAAAAAGAATGTAAGCAAGGGAAGTAGATAGAACATTGGCCCATGGCAAGGGTCGAGTTGTTTTTATTTATCAACAAGGGGATTACATAACACTAAAAGGACTCTTTCAACAAGGCATAAAAGATAGAAAGTAGATAGAATGATCCTAAATATTCACATTAGAAGACCAAGTCGCCCATTTTTATATGCGATGGGAAGTCCTGGTCTTGCGAAGCCACTTGTTCTTTCGAACTAGCTTCGATACATGCCTTATGCTTGTCTCCAAACTTCCTTCAAGAGATTTAATCAATCCTTGCTAAGTGAGTTTATCAACTACGTCAGGGATTGCCGGTTGTAGCTCCTTGGGAATCCTATGGTTGAGAATGTAGAACGTTGATGCGTGATGGGCTTTTTCCCGTCCCTTCAGTTTTGTGGGAATGACAATCCTTTTGGTGTGGCATTTACTCCATGCATTCTGGATTATAAGGATTTCATCTAAGTAGTCATAGCCCGTATGGGTGAAGAGGATTGGGAACAATCCCGGTTTGAACGGTGGTGGGATTCTTAAAGGGCCCCCGTACTGACGAGCCACCCTATATGGGTAATATGAGGTGGTTCTGGAGAGACCTAGTAGTGAGATGTGGTCATAATATTCAAGCGCAAAGCGTGCTTCTTCCGCATTGAACTATTTAGCTCACTATAAGAATTCCTCAAGAACAAGGTTCCTTAATAAGTTAATCCAACGAGAGTATTCCCTGTTAGGGGAGTATTTTTCCAAGCTTTGAAATTTTCGTAGTGGGTGCTTGAATTTGTTGATTTCAAATATTTGCATAAGGTGCCCAAACCCTTTTATATGAGAAAAGAACCACATTTGCAAAATTTTCGAGGCAGCTCTCGTGATTCAAATTTTCGAGAGTATTCCCTGTTAGGGGAGTATTTTTCCAAGCTTTGAAATTTTCGTAGTGGGTGCTTGAATTTGTTGATTTCAAATATTTGCATAAGGTGCCCAAACCCTTTGATATGGGAAAAGAACCACATTTGCAAAATTTTCGAGGCAGCTCTCATGATTTTTTCCTTTTTTTTCTTTGAAACGATTAAGGGAAAAAAATGTTTCGGCTAAAACCATGTTTACATAACCCATCCCAACACCAACTTGATTTACCACCCATGCGATCGAAGGATTTATGGCATTTTTTCAGTGGAGAAAGATAAAAAATCGAAAGAACGCTAAGAGGAAGATCTTGCTTTTATGGGTCATTGGTTGTTTCCTCATGCTTCCTCGTCTTAGACAATTCATCACCTTTTCGAAAGAAAAAAAAGCATACATGTTGTTAACCTTATTTGTTTCATTAACATATACGCTTTATGATACAGGCATAATCTAGCAACATGCGAGGCTATGCGAGCGGTCTAAACCAACACCGTAGGTAGCCATGATAACAATTATAATAATTCAGATGATGATTCCGATGAAACCCAATGGAATTGGGAGCGACACGAAGAAGCAAGGGCCCTTACTACAGAAGACACTGTCACTGTCAACTTAGGTAGCACAGAAAGCCCAAGGGAGATAAAGATCGGCACAAACCTTCCTAAATAAGAAATCGCAAGCTTAATTGTCCTTTTAAAGAAGTATCAAGATGTATTTGCATGGTCATATGCCAATATGCCAAGCCTCGATCCAATGATCGTGGAGCATAACTTGCCAACCAACTTTGATGCCACCCCCAAGAAGTAATGACTAAGGAGAACCAAGCTAGAATTGTCAAAAAAGATTGAAGAGGAGGTAATGAAACTCCTAGAAGTGGGCTTCATCGAAGTCTCACGATACCCTAGTTGGGTAGCAAACAACGTGCTAGTGAAAAGGAAGGACGACCAAATTCGAGTTTGTGTCGAGTATCGCGATCTGAATAAAGTTAGCCCAAAGGATGATTTCCCATTGCCACACATAAACGTTCTCGTGGATAACACTATTGGATTCAAACTATTCTCTTTCATGGATGGATTCTCGGGATACAACCAAATAAAGATGAAAGAGGAAGACAAGGAAAAAACGGCGTTCATCACTCCATGGGGAACCTTTCACTATAAGGTCATGCTTTTTGGCCTGAAATATACTGGATCAATTTACTAGCGTGCCATGGTCACCCTTTTCCATGACATGATGCACAAAGAAATTGAAGTATATGTTGATGACATGATCACCAAAACCAGGCATGGAGAAGACCATGTGAAGACCTTGGAAAGGTTATTTGATCGACTTCACCAGTTCAAGTTGCACTTGAACCCGGCAAAATGTGTGTTCGGGGCAACCTCTAGCAAAGTACTTGGGTTCATTGTGAGTTGTGAAGGGATAGAAATGGTGTGACATCTTGAATTTTATGTTCTGTTTTCAATTGAATGAATTGGGCTTTTCGTCAACGTGCCTATAGTTCTATTCTCTGAGCTGATCACTCACAAGATAACTAGTCCATCTGAGGAAGCCGTTAAGGGATTTTAATGCAATAGGCTCGATAATTCGATTAGGAATCAATTGCTCGACCATGCTAGTTTGCAAGGGTCATTACGGCACAGTTAAAAACCGATCAGAGATAGGTTGATTCAACTGAGATAGGTGATCAAAGTGTGGGTGATTCCACCATATTGCAAAATTCTCGTTGATTGGCACTAGACCAATTTTTCTATCGTTTTGGTACCCAGTGCCCGTATTTGAAACCTCGAGATTTTCACGACAACCAAACATCGCCAATGTGTCGAAGACGTACATTGTGGCTAAAAAATAATCGACCACGGGTCAATTGCATAAAAAATTCCTAAAAGCTAATCGATAGGCTAGGTCACACTATTTGTATCAGGTTGAAATTAACCGCGGATTTGAATCTTTTTAGAAATTGAAAGTTCTGCCATGTCAAGAGTCATTTTAGGAATGTCAACTTATCCTCCGAAGATTTTTCTACAAACCAAGATTTTTGGCGAAAATACAAAATAGGGCCGTTTTCAACCAGAAAATTCAGAGGACCATTTTTTATCGCATTTTTGGGATGCAAGTTGGTTCTATTGACAATGAAAAATGTCAATTGGGTCGAGGACACATTGGTGGAATTTATGGGGGCTGAATGGAATCAAATAAAGAGGAAATTGAAGTGGGATTTGGGGAAATTGGTGCCAAATTCGTAGGCCATGGTCCCCCTCAACTTTTGGACCATTTGGGGATTGTTCTAGGGAGATTTTGATGCACAAAAATTGTTGAGGAAGCCAGCTCATCTGGTGGGGCCTTGCCAAGGGGACAAAGGAGATGAGATAGAAGACTTTGAGGCCAATGTGGTCCCCTCCAAGCCTTTAGCTGTCCCCCTTCTTCCTCCTCAGCTTGCTTTCTCCATTTTCAGTGTGCTTGAAGCTCTAAAGAACCAGAAAATTGAGTAGCCTCCCTCCTTTAGCCGTCGCACGACCGCTCGAAGCTGCCAGAGTCCGTCGCATCGTCATCGCGCCCTGCGCGCCATTCTGCTTCAGCCGCGACCCCAGCCCGTCCCCTAAAGCCTTCGAGCCATCGTCCCTGGCTGTCGGAGCCGCTTGGCCACCCAACCTACCTTCGGAAGCCACTGCCTGCTTTGCTCGCTCGCCTAGCAGCCTGTCTCACCATTTCCAGCTCAGCCCATCGCCTAGCCATCTCTCTCGGCCCTCGAACAGAACCGAAGCCCTTAGCCAACCGTGGGCCTTCGAAGCCCATTTTGGACCTTTTCCAGGCCTCGTAGAGTGTCGCCGCTTTGGAGTTTGTCGCCCTGTCTCCGCGTTGCCATCGTCGTGGACTCACTGGATCGCAAAACCAGTGAGTTTACTCACTAAACTCTAATAATGGAGTTAATGATGCTTAATGGTTGATTAGTTTAGGCTAAGTATGGTTTAGGTGATTAGTTAGAACGGATTAACGATTTAATTACTTGTTATTGCATGTTAGGTGGTTAGACTGGCTTAATTAGCAATTAGATAGGTTGTATTATTTATCTAGATAGGTTCGGAAATTTTTCTGGCCCATTTCGGTATTTAATTAGGCTTTTCTGGCCGAAGAGTCTATTTATGGTATTTAATTGTATTTATTTAATGATTTTTGGTAATTATTTAATTATTTATTATTTTCCGGAAATTATACCGGGATAGCCGGTGACCGGAATTTTGTGCTGATTACAATTATATGCTTGGTTTATTTAATTAAGTGTTGATTTGTGCAAATTGAGTTGAAATTGTAATTTTGGGTATTTATCCTAAAATCGTGGAATTTCGGTATTTAATTGGAAAATACCGGGCGTCAGTTTGTAATGCCAAAAATGTCCTTCTGGACTATACAATGAGTAGGATTTTTGAAAAGAAAGATATTGCGTTTTTTGGCTCAGGCCAACTATGTACCCACACACAATTATTTTATCAGGTATTTTCAATGTGGTGATTTATTAACTTGTGTGAGCCCCTTTGCACGTCAGCTTGTGAGAGCAGTATACTGTATCGGCCTATGTGCTTTGATACGTCAGCTTGTGAGAGTAGTATACCTTATTAGCTTATGTGAGCTAAGATTGTTTTATCAGCTTGTGCGAGCACAATCTATATATTTATCAGCTTGAGCGAGCTATCTATCTATCTATATCAACTTGAGTGAGTTATGACCATATATTGCAACTTGTGTGAACAGTGGTGGTATCAGAGGATTGATATATGGTATTGAATTGATAGATAGTACTGTTGGTATTGAATTGAGCTGATTGACTGATGGTTTGATTTGAATTGAGAGATTGATTGAGATCATGAACTGTACTAACTTGCAGGAAGGAACCGAGGCGAGGTAAGTCCTCTATCTTGTGTGTGCATAGGCAGCCTTTGGGCGTATTTCCTTCATAGTCGGAGTTTAAGGGGTGAACTTGCTGAGACATCGTCTCACCCTGTCGTGGGCTAATACTTTTAGGTCCTTAGATGGCGGTTCCTCCTGACCATTTTGGCCAGCCCAAGAAGGTCACTGAACAGGTCTCTCTAATTCCTCTTCCTGGGGGCTAAGGAGCCTGAGTCTACGAACTTGTGAGATCCATTATCTGGGTTGATGCGGGTCTACCCCGGAGAGTACCCCATCAATTTAGATCGTGGTATTGTCGCAGGCGAGATGGACCCAGAGAAGGTCCCCTACCAGAGTCTAAGATCCTTGTGTCGGTGTTAGAGATCGCTTTTAGCTAGGGTACGGCTGACCCTTCTGATGATGCAGTGGTGGACCCTAGTCCCCAAGAGACCCTAAATTCTTCGGCTGAGGGTTCAAACGCTTAGAGGACTTGTAGCCTTTCTGCTTTTGTAGACTTGTGAATATAGACTAGTATTGTAAATGACCTAGTCTGCTGTGTATAAAGTTGTGTTGTGATTTTCAAAATTATGGCTCTGCTTTTCTATCCCATCTCTGTGTTGTCTAGGGATTTATGTATTCGCTTCCGCATGCACATTAAAATGAATGGGTTGTCGATACGTCCTAGGACGTCGCAAATTTACTCGACCACTGAGGGATGGGCAGGCGCTCAAGGATCGGGGCGTGACAAGTGGACTCGTAAAAAACCAAGGCGATATTTGAGATGCCTCCTCCCTCAACTATAAAAGAAGTTCGAAGCCTTCTAGGGAGATTAAATCACATTGCATGATTCATATTCCAACTTCCTAAAACCACAAAGCCTTTCTTTAAACTTCTCAAGAAGGACACATAGATTAAATGGGATGACGACTGCCAATTGGCATTTCAAAATCTAAAATAGTATATGATGATACCCTCGATTCTAGTACCACTGACCTCGTGACACCCTTTGATCCTTTACCTTACAATCAACAGTGAATCCCTAGGTGTAAGGCTGGCACAAAGGGCATCTAGTGATGGAAAGGAGTGAGCTATTTACCACTTGAGTAAAAAGTTCACCACATTAGAACAAAACTACTCCAAATTGGAAAAAACATGCACTGCAATGGTATGGGTGTTGCACAGACTCCGGTAATATACCTTACATCACCAAACATTCCTCGTGACTAAAAACGACTTAATCAAATATTTGCTTAGTTGCCCGACCTTAGTGGGAAAATTGGCCAAATGGCAAATCCTGATCTCATAATTTGACATTCAAGCAATGTTTCAAAAATCAGTTAAAGGTCGGGTGATTGTGGATATGTTAGCAGACTGCCCTAGGGAGTTACGTGAGTATAATCCCCCGAACGAATAGATTTCATCAGTAGAGGAAGACACATGGACCATGTTCTTCGACGGAACCGTAAACTTGTCAGGTTCCGGCACCGGGGCAGTTTTGATATCCCCGAATGAGCAACACTATCTAATGGCCGCAAAATTGATGTTTCCCTGCACCAACAATATTGCCAAGTATGGAGCATGTATCCTCGGTCTGCAAGCAGCTATTGGAATGGCAGTAACAAAACTAATGGTGTTTGGTGACTTCGCCTTAATTATCCTTCAGACTTTGGGCGAATGGAAGACGAGAGATGCCAAACTCGTGCCTTAGCATGACTACTTGGAGGAATTGGTGGACGAATTCTAGGACATATCGTTTGAATACCTACCTAGATCATGTAACCAATTTGCCGATGCACTAACAACGTCATCATCTATCTTGCGAGTAACAGAAGGGTTAGAGGTGGAGCCTTTGAAGATTGAAGTCTTGGCAAGACAAGCCCACTGCATGGCTATAACTAAAGAACCTGACAGGAAGCGCTGGTATTATGATATCATGAAATACGTCTAAAAGCAGGAATTTCCTAAAGAAAGCACTCTCGCTAATCGAAAATACCTAATGAAAATGGCTTCGAAGTTTTTTGTCAATGATGAAAATTTGTACAAGAGATCCTATGACTTAGTCTTATTGAGGTGTGTGGACACAACTAAAGCCACACAAATAATGCAAGAAATGCACGAGGTAGTGTGTGGGCCACACATGAACGGGCACATGCTAGCCAAAATGAGGATGGGTTATTACTAGCTCCCCTTAGAGAGCGATTCTACCCAACATGTGCGAAGCTGTCATCGTTGTCAGATTCATGGGGACATGGCTATTTTTAATGTGGGGTATCAACGTGATGGGCTCAATCAATCCAAAGGCATCGAATGAGCATCGGTTCATCTTGGTTGCAATCGACTACTTCTCAAATGGATCAAGGCTGGTCCTATATGAGCGTAACTACACAAAACGTTATGAATTTCATCAGGCGTGACATAATCACCCATTATGGTGTATCGGAAACTATCTTCACTGACAATGGGTTGAACTTGAACAACAAATTGATCGACCAATTGTTTTCTGGGTTTAAAATCCGACATTTGAACTTGTCCCCCTTCCGTTCACAAATGAATGGAGTTGTAGAGGCAGCCAACTAGAACATCAAAAAAATCCTAGCCAAGACGGCTGAAAACTACCGCGATTAGCATGAGAGGTTGCCCTTTGCACTAACAACATATCAAACCTCAATTCGAACTTCCACTGGGGTAACCCCTTTTTTCCTGGTCTATGGCATGGAAGCAGTCTTGCCTGTGGAGGTAGAAATCCCTTCCCTACGAATTTCGTCCTAAGTAGGGTTGTCCGAGAGAGAATGGACGCAGCAAAGGCTCAAGCAACTTAATATGATCGACAAAAAACAATTGAAAGCCCTTTGTCATGGTTAGTGTTACCATCAGAGGGTATCTTGGTCGTTCAATCAAAAGGTGCGACCCAGGCTTTTTAAGGTAACGAGCTAGTCTTGAGAAAGATACTACCAATCTTTCTAGAGTCTGGAGGCATGTTCGCCTCAAATTACAAGGGTCCCTATGTGGTACAGAAGATACTCCCCGAAGGAGCCTTGATCCTAACTAAAATGGATGGTTGGGAATTCTCCAAACCAGTCAATTCTGATGCTGTTAAAAAGTACTACCCTTGAAAGATTTTCTCTTGGAAGGACATAAATGCTCATTGTCTGGCATTGCCAATCATTTCTCTTTCAGAATGAAAACGCTTATACACCCTTCATATGAGTGATATATTTATACCTATCATGAAAATGTATGACAAGATAAAATGCCGATCACCAACATTTGAGGAAGTGTCGGGATTCAAGTAACAAACTCAACAAGTTAATTTGAGTAAATCGATACTGGCCAATCAAGTACATGGAAGTGACCTGTATCGAATTCACCTAACTAAGTGCAAAAAGACATGTTGACCAGCAGCCGATTCGGCTAGATAAAAAAGAAGCACTCCATGAACACTACCAGTACCACAGCCTAGTAGAATATGGATTGAAGTGGTCTAGATGTGACCAGGGTTCGAACCTTAGAAGCGGCGACTAGTTGCCATATTGAAAAGACCACTTGATCATCAAAGGCATGGACAACAAATCAATATGAGGCATGACAAACTCTCCTAAGCAAAATGATGTCCTTAGTATCACCAAAGAAAATGACATAAATCCTTTAGGCCTCAATTTACATTTGATTTTGACCCAAATGATTGATTCATTTTTGCATCTTCTCTTCTATAGGGGCAAAAGCATAGATGCCCGTCAAATCAATGATCATATTTCCAATCCTAGCTGATCATTCATGTGTCATATCCCTATTGAATAAGGACATCTCGTGGACACCCATTTTAGAATAACCCCGTTGATGTTCAAAATTTAACATATTTGTATTTGCAATTATGTTAAATAAGTACCTCTAAGTTGTTAATAAAGTTTTTGAGTAAATTCAATTATTTGTTTTAGGGGCACAAAATCTCTCATATTTAAAATGCTGCATGCCTTTTTCAAATGGATTTGGCATGATGTTTTTGTTTGTCTAAATCATTGATTCCACTGAGGATTATCAAAATAGACAGCTAAATGAAGGATACGAGATTGATCGAGCATGCTGGATGAGGCGCGTCAGGATGATGAAAGGCAAGACATATCCTACACACAGTCCCCTATTCATACACTTGTGAGATGAGTGTAGAATTCCATGTCTGCAGGGTAAAGGGTTCTCTCACGAATGGTACGATAACCAAAGTAATGAGGGGCATTTCATTTTTCTACCCTAAACACTACAAGTTATCCACTGCTTAGCCCCTTTGAGCCCTATACACTTGTGGAGTTTCTTTCATACCCTTGTCAAGAACCACCCCACACTGGGGCATATCAAAGGTGAGACAACATCACAAGGTGAGAAAGGGGATAGAAATTTTCTTGCATCAATTTTCGGGTATCTTTATAACATATTGAACACTCATGATAATTTAAGCACCCTAGAATGACGAAGAGCAATTCTTTCTCTATGCACTTGTATCCATTGTACAGTCCAATTGAGTTTGTAATTTCACCCTCATATTGCGGCAAAGTGGGAATTATTGCCATTCAAGCTGTGGCATCCCAAAATTTATAATAACCCTTGGATATACCATGAACCATGAATAGGTGATGGAAGTGTTATTGATTTATGTTTTGGCCTTTAGACCAAAGAATTTTAATAGATTAATGCTGAGTATTTTTAATGGAGAATTATTTGGGTATAAATACATCTTATGTTAATGGATGATCAAGGTTGGTGCTATAGGACAATTTGATAAAGGAGACTTTGTTCTTGACTAAGTGCTTTATAGATTTGATATTATGGATTAATGTCACAAAGTCTTTTGGCCATTTTATTATGCAATTAGGTATTTATTTAAATGAGGATTAAGATGGATTATCAAAAAAATAATAAATATGGGCCATTTAAGCTTGGACTTTAGGCCCAAGTATGTTGGGCCTAAAGTGGGCCAAGAGGCCCGGCCCATGAAGCCCATTGGGCTGTCGACGCATGGAGGGGGGAGGAGGAGCCGCATGGCCTCCTCCAAGTGTCTTCAACAATGGAGACACTTGTCTCCTCCTCGGGGACAAGTGTCCCCCATGCATAACCTAATGAATACAAGCAAATAAGAGAATAAAAGGAGAAGGGGGAGGGGGAATTTCGACCAGAGGAGAGAGAAGAGAGAGAGTGTACCATCCAAAGAAAGAAGAGAGAAAGAGAGGAAGAGAGGAAGAGGAGTCGCCGCCGCACGCCGCCCGTTCGTCCGCCGTGTGCCGTCGTTCCCCTTGATCTAGAGGCAAGTTTAGGGTCCATCATCTCTCTTTGCATGTGTGTTTTTGCTTGTTGGTTGGATTTTTGGTTGTTTAAAGGTACGAAAATGGAGTGAGGATTGTTTGTTCTTGGAGGTGCATGCTGTTTTCGCACGGATCACTGGAGTCAGAAACTTGTGGGAGCTTTCATGCATGTTTGGAGTTCGATTTTGGCTTGGATTTCTTCATAAAAGTTGTATCTAACACCTTGAAATATAACATACTAAACTTTCGTGAAAAATAATGGAGATTTGAGGGGTCAAAGCCTCATTTTTTGGAGACCCTAGATCTGGAACTGTTTTTCTAACCTTGTGGTGGATTTGTGGTTGCATGTTGATTTTTTACTAATAATCTCTCTTCGACTTCTTCATGAAATTTGTATATCACATCTTAAGGATGAACATACTCAAATTTGAAGTAAAATGAACAAGTATAGCTTAGGAAACCAACCTGATCTTGAAGACGATGAATCTGGAGTCGCGGTATGGATACCCGAGACTTCGTGGACCCATATGAAGGTTTTCCTGTGGTATTTTGGCCTCAGTTCCTTCATGAACGTTGTAGGGGATCATTAGAAGTAAAACATATCAAAATTTCAGAGAAAATGAAGAAGGATAGGTAGGTTAAACCTCAATATTTCGGACATAGGGACCCTGGACGTTTCGGTAATCTGACCCGTAGCTTCGTGTGACTATAGAAATTTATTTAAAACGAATTTGGCCTACATTCCTGCATGAAAAATCTGCTTTAGGGTCTTGAATATCACCTGGTAAAATTTCATAATTTGTGGAGGCCGTTCGGGTATTTAAATTGAAATATTTCAAGAACTGTGCAATCTGACTTTATCCGAATTTTGCAAGCTGTAATGTGTGAGCTATATCTTTTTGTGTGAAGTTCTTTTGGGCATGTGTTCTTCATGGAGTTGTTACCTTTATGTCTTGCCTATTACATGTTCGGATTTTATGATTTTTGAAAATCATATGGATATTTAATTTATGTGTTTTCTGAAATTGTGCAAGCTGGAATTTGGTAAATTTCAAAAAGACATGTTGTATGGATTATTCTAAGTTGTATGGACCCCATGGATTGTGTTGTTATAAGTGATTATATCTTGCAGCATATATGATGATGATTGGAACTACACATAGGAATCAAATGCTGAAAATGATCTTGTTTGCCATCATAACATATGCCATGTTGAAATTGGGCTATAATTGTGAATGTAAACTATGATAAATGAGAAGGCCATCGGAGGTGTGAGCCGACGATGCCCCGGGAGTGTCGTAATGCCTGGCTAGGGAGTGCCAGATGCCCGGTGGCCTAGTGGCATAATTCCGGAGGGTCCTCGGGAGTTTCGAGATGCCCGGTGGTATACGGTACGTAATTCCAGAGGGGGGGGGGGATCCTGGTGGTATGTCGGTACATAATTCTGGAAGCCTCGGAGGTCTTTGCCCGAGGGGATGCCTCGTGATGCCAGTTGGGATGCGAGATGCCCGGAGCGGTGGGGGTGCCAGATGCCCGGTGGCCATGATTGGCATAATTCCGGAGGTTCTTCTCGTAATGCCTGGATAGGGCGCGAGTGTAAAGTATGGAATGGATGATCCCGAGAAAGAGTGATGTGCTGATCAATCGTGAATTAAAAGTGGAAATTACATCATGCATATGTGACATGACTTGATGATGACTACCTATGGCATGATGATATGCAGGTGTGACATGCATGGATGATATGGCATGATGACATGATGACATGATGGCATGTACATAAGATATGATGATGACATGCATGGGAAATATGACATGATGACATGATGGCATGTACATAAGATATGATGATGACATGCATGGGTAATATGACATGATGATATGATGGCATGTACATGAGATATGATGATGACATGGATGAGTAATATGGCACGATGACATGCATATGTGATATGATGTGATGATAATCACTTATGATATAGTGACATGATGACATGATGATATGATGACATGGTGACGTGATGACATGTATGGATCATATGGTATGATGATGATGATCATTCGCAGTTTATGCTATGTACGTATTATGATTGTGATGATGATGTATGATGGCATATACATGGCTTCGAGGTAAGTACGTTGGAATGCATGAATGACATGTATAATGTAATTGTTCGTATTGTTTAAATGCATTGAGTGGTGTTTGGATTCCTTTACCTGCTGAGTGGTTGTACTCATCCCTTTTGGGGAATAACATTTCAGACTAGATAAGATACCTCTGCTACCACTGCTACCGGTAGGTGGATCAAGTGGTTGGGTATGACCGCGAGGAGGAGGATAGCAAAGGAAGGAACTTTTGGACGCCGACACTGATCGATGGACTTTAAGTATATGACTGCTGGAGGAGATGTTGGTCATCTTTTGAAGTATAGCCGAGTATAGAAGACTACGGCATTTCGATGTATCGACTAAAGATGTCCATCTGCTTTATGTAAATAAAAGTGTTCGGCTTTAACTTATAAAGGATGTTTAGTTGGTGTGCACTGTTTTCTGAATATAGGGAAGGGAGTTGTTGGTTATGCTTCCGTTATATGAATTGCGCAAGGGACCGATCTAAAAAAAAAAAAAATGTAAACCCCCAGGTTGTATGGATCCGCTGCAATTGAAATGGTATCAGAGTGACTTGTTATTAAGGAGAGTGAAAGGTAAGCGAACTGTGGCGACCCTAACGGATCGGGGGGCCGTTTTAGGGGTGCCACACAAGCAGCATGATTCGGGGCATTGATTGAAGATGAAGACTCCCGAGAGTCTAGTAGCAGTATTTTGTTCGAACTTGCCTAGGCCAATTTTTCAAACAAAAATGATAAAAAAATTAGGGGCATGAAAAAGCAGTGTACTTGGTAAAAGCAAGGTCAATGCCCATAGATGAGAATTAAAAGAACTCAAGGCATGAAAAAGCAGTGTAACTGGTAAAAGCAAGGCTGATGCCCTCAGACAAAAAGTGAATTTTAGCCATTGGCACTCCTAAACAAAGCGGCTATTGTGGTTCAATTAATAGAGCCTCTATGGAGATAATTTCTAACTGTGAGAAGAAAGACTGGTGATAGTGCCAAGGCAATCGCCAACTCTTGCCCTTTTACACATGAATCAAGCCTACGTTGCATCCCATTGTAAAAGTCTCTTCAGATTATGGCACTTCATTTAATGTAAGATTTCATATGTTTATAAGCATTGCTTGAAGAAGTACGAGCATGATTATTCTATCTCTTTTCGCAGAATTCTTGACTTGTAAACCCATAGATGATCGTGTGGCATTTCTTTCATAAACCTCGACCTTGATGGTCCCCTTTGATAAGCCGTTGACCAAACCTACATTACAGTCTCGACAAAGACCTCTCATATTCATAAATTCATACCACTTGCAAGAATACTCAGACCCCTGCTGACATGATGACAATGAGATAGTGTGGTCCTTATAAATTCTACATTAATGTCAGGATAAAACAGCCTTTTTCCGTGAGAGTGAGTGGAAAGTCCTTTTAGACTGAAAGTCCCTCATTTAGAATGTTTAAGACATCTACATTATGAATGAAGGTTGTCTTTCAAAATCTTCCCCAGTGGAACTCAGATGATGCAAAACTGACAAAATTGTCATGCATAAATCACATTTAAATTCATGAATTTACAACATGTACAATCATTGTGTGCATATTGCGAGTTGTTCAATAGCAGACATACTCTTAGAGATTAGAGATATCGTTAGGTAAGCATATATTTATCCTTATTTCCAAAAATTTTATCGTTGAGTATGCCACTGTCCGAGTACTCTTTCTTAACGACACTTGACCTGTTCGAGTTGTCTCTAAAGTTTGGGTGCTGGCAACTGTCCAAGTATCCCTTTGCCTTTGAGTACCTACCACTGTCCGAGTACTCCCTCTTACTGACACTTGACCTGTTCGAGTTGTCCTCATAGTATGGATAGTGGTGATTGCTCAAGTATCCCATTGTTTTCAAGTACCTGACACCGTCCAGGTACTCCCCTCCCGTGACACTAGATCTGTTCGAGTTGTCCTCAAAATTGTATCATTGAATACAGTTACCCAGGTATGCTCTCTTATCATCATGACACTTGGACTTGCTTGAGTGGTTCCAGATCATATCATTAAATACTTGTGACTATCCAAGTATTCCACTATTTTGTATACGTGCGGCTACCTAGGTGTTCTAGCCCTTTTAAGTGCTTGCGGCAATCCAGGTAAGCCTTGTGCTACATTCAAATTTTCAAATTTATGTTACTAGGAGGTGAGAGACCTTCACGAATATCACAAGTACATCCTCGATATTCCAATTACCAGAAGGTGAGAGACCTTCACGAATAGTCGAGGCATGTCCTCGACATTCCAACTACCAGGAGGTGAGAGACCTTCACAAATATCTAAGGCGTGTCTTTGATATTCCAACTACCGGGAGGTGAGAGACCTTCACGGATATCACGGGTACATCCTTGATATTCTAATTACCAGAAGGTGAGAGACTTTTACGAATATCCGAGGCGCATCCTCGATATTCCAATTACCCGGAGGTGAAAGACCTTCACGGATATCCCAGGTGTCCTTCAGGATTTGTACTTGTGATCATCCATGATGCCTGCGAATGTCCAGGTATCCTCCAGAGTTCGTACTTGCGAATGTCCAGGTACTCTTTCAATGCCTACGAATGTTCAGGTATCCTCAAAGATAGATGCCTTGAGAGAGGTCGGCGCATCCCAAGAGAAAGGTTGGGTAACCAATCAGTATCCTTGACAAGATCATAGATAGATATCTATCAATATGGATATTGGTTGACACGGGTATATAAGTCATGTTATACTGTTGAATAAAGGCACCCAACAAAATGATGCTTTGAGAAAGGCCGACACATCCCTCGAGAAAGGTCGGGTAATCAACTTGTGTCTTTGACAAAGATTAGGAACCCAACAAATAGATGCCCTGAGAAAGGCCAGCGCATCCCTCGAGAAAGGTCAGGTAACCAACTGGTGTCATTGACAAAGATTCAACACCCAACAAACAGATGCACTGAGAAAGGTTGGCGCATCCCCCGAGAAAGGTCGGGTAACCAACCGGTGTCCTTGACAAAGATTAGGCACCCAACAAATAGATGCCTTGAGAAAGGTCAGCGTATCCCCTGAGAAAGGTCGGGTAACCAACCGATGTCCTTGACAAAAATCAGGCAACCAACAAACAGATGTCCCGAGAAAGGTTGGCGTATCCCCTGAGAAAGGTCGGATAAACAACTTATTGCTCTAACAGGGGACTGAAGAAAGGTTCGGGTCATAGACAAACAACTTATTTCTTTAACAGGTGACTGAAAAATGGTTCGGGTTCTAGAAAAGCAATTTCCCATCAAGGCGACCAAAGAAAGGTTTGGGTCTTAGAAAAGCAAATTTCTTACATCATCAGGTAAGATGATACCCTAATACTTGCCAAAGTCGGGGTTCGTGCCCTACCTCACTCATTCCTGGTAAGTAACTACAAGTATCTTTTTATCTGTTCTAATATGTATAATGTTATATTGCTATTTTTTCTGCATAGGACACTTGGTCCCAAATAGGATATAACCACTACATATGAGTGGACGAAATTTATGTATTAGTTCATCTTTGAATGCAACCTTTGCGAGCTCAACTTCAAAGAGGAGTAGCTGTTGACACCTAAAAATTTTGACTGAATATTAAAGATTAATTTACATAAAAAATTAAGGATCTATTTAACCCTAACAAAGATATTTTCTTGCATCAATCATGGCTTAGTTTTTATTTGCATCCATTAATCTTTATTTACTTTTTTTCACTTTTTTTTTTTTTTTTTTTTTTTTTCTGAATAATAATAATAATAAAAAGAAGAGAAGAGCAGCTGCTGGGGCTGGGCCTTTGCACCCAGCCCCTTTTCCCTCTTTCTTTCTTTCTCACCCCCGACACATGGGCCTGAGGGCCCACTCCCTTTCTTCCTAGCTCAGCCCTCTCCTTCTTGTCTTCTTCTTCCTCAGCTTCTGCAACCAGCGCATAGGACCTATGGCCGAGAGGGGGAGTACGCCGACGTTGGAGGGGATGTTTCTCAAGAGCCATCAATGCTTGCCTTCGATGCCAAGCATGCCCTGGTGGAGAAGAAGGGATAGGACGCCAATTCAACCAAGGGAATCCAGTCGGTAATCTGAGGACCGGTGGCCGAGGCTCTCCATCGACTGGACCCTCCTCGCCTATAAATAGGCGGGTTGCAATCTCCGTTAACAGCGAGCGAGCGAACTCAGAGAACTTCCCCGAAGAGACTTTAGGGGAGGCAAAAAGAGTAAGCGAGAGAGAGCGGGGTGGCGAGCTTAAATGACCTCCCTTGAAGACATCAGGGGAGGCCGGTGGCGAGCAAACCTGAGAGAGAAGGGCTTCGTAACTTGAGAGATCGCAAGCGAGGGAAGAAAAAAACCAAGATTTGTGGGTTGCAGAAAGATGGGGCACAAACGCCGCCGATGGTCGCGCTTGCTAAGTGACCTGCCGTTGTGCCTCTTTCCTCGGTGAGCTAGGGTTTATTTTCTTTCTTCTTCTTTTTTTCTTGCGTTTTGGGTCGTCGGGCCTGGATTTGCGGCTATTAACCTCATACGAGTTTGGACCACAACTATCCGTCGTCCGATTGTCACAGTCTCTGTTTATTGTCTGCCCTGGAGTCTCGTCATGATCCCGATCTCGAGTGGTTGGGCTTCTCCCCTCCCAGCCAGTGTCCTCTAAGCGTTTGACGAAAATCCCAAGTGAGTACAATGATCGTAGCTAGATCTGCGGTGACCGGCAGTGATGAGCGACGTGATCGGCAATGATGGCTGGCCAGGCAGAGGCTGAGGTGGTGTTGGTGGAAGCCTGAGCTTAAACTGAGATGAGCTTAGCTGCCTCCGCCGCAGATCGTCGAAAACGAGGGCACGAGGGAGCTGGGTTTGCAAAGGGGATGCCGGGTCACGAATTGGGATGGACGCGGGTCGTCGTTCTGGTAGGGTTTTGTCCGATCTATGCCTGCGCGCATGGGCTAGCCGATTCTTGGGCCAAACCCTTTTTTTTTAATGGAAAATGGGCTAAATTGGTTTGGGCTTGATTTGTGTTTAACAAAAGGGAAAAAAAAAAAGAATCCCTGGCCAGGCCCTCGCTGCAAGCCTGTTTGGGCCATGGGTGGACGACTCGAGTTGGTCCCAACCCGAGGATTTGACCTGAGTCTTTTTTTTTTATATAATATAATATTATTGATAATAAAAAAAATAATATTTTAATAATAAAATATATAAAATATATATAAATATGCAAAATAATAAAATAATTTATTTTTCAGAAATTAAAAAAATCTAAAAAATATTCTATATTTTCGCAAAAATAAGAAAAATTCAAAAAATGATTTGTATTTTCAAAAAAGATCAAGAAACCCAAAAAAAGAAGCTTTTTTATGTTAAAAAAAGAAAAGAAAAAGACCATAAAATGTTTTTCTCCACAAATGCATGGAAAATCCCTTGAAAGTCCAAAAAGCCTTAGGATTTAAACAAGATTAGGTACCGGAAGGGCATTAGTGATTAAATAGTGTAATTAAGTTCCCGATTCTAGTTTCTCTAGTTTTGCATGAGTGAAATATTTCTTCCTGTATTTCGCTTGGATTTCTAATCAATCCACCCCAAGTCGATTAGTGGCAACTCCTTTTTAAAATTAACTTATAGATTAAAAATTCAAACCATAAGTTGTGAATTGGTGGGCTTGGGAGAGCCCGAGCTAAGCATAATAGACTTAGCCAAGCCATTAGCCTCTGTAGGCACCCATGCTATATGGTGCCGAAAAGGAGGTCGCAACACAACAATCCTATCTAAGCATTTCATAAAGTCCTAGGTGCGAATCCTATCCCTAGTTAGCTATTATAACCTTGTTTCACAAGATTCATGCTTAGAAAACTAACATTTGCGCGATTTCCTCGGCTTTTGACGCAATTGGATGAATTGATCATTGCCAGAGCTTGATCGAACCTCCAAGCTCAAGATTGGACACCTATGGGCCATTAAAGAGCTGGTCGAACCAATAGTTCAACCGAAAAGCAAAACTGATTTTGACCCCCTAATTAAGGTTTAAAATGACAATTTGTCTTTCAATATAGCAATTAGTGAAATTGAATACACAAATGGATTTTGAATAACCCCTAGAACAAGTGTCTTAAAAGGAACTACACCTAATTATGGTTAAAATAAAAGTCATTTTATTTTTGGTCAATTTAGAACCTAAATCCGAAAATTTTGGAAAACATGGTTCTTAATGGAATTTTATGAAATTTTTGACACACAAATCAAATTGATACTAAAATAAAGTGTTTTGAGAATTTTTTTATTTTTTCATTTTTTTGGTGAAAGGTTTGACTAAAAGTCATTCCTTTAGTTGACTTTTTTTTAAAATGCTGATTTTTTTTGTCAAATGTTTGTATTTTTGAAAATTTGATTTTTGGTCAAGAAATGGGCTCTACCATGATCGGAACCTAAATTTCAATTTTATTTTATTTTTACTTTTTTGTTACGTCGACTAAAAGTTAGATGTCAACAATTGTGTTTGGGCTAACAATGTTCAACTCTTTGTAGACCACTCAAGGTAGAAAAAATTTCAACTTTTGCAATTTGATAATTTTTCAACACTATTATCCCAAAAAAAGGGTACATGTGTAGGGAATTAAAGTTTGGCTACACATAATTACTTCAAAAGTATATTCATCATAGAGAGTTTAACTTCCATTTTATAGGACTAGAAAATTTATAATTTGTCTTAAATGAGAGTCGCATTATGACCATTAATGCAAAGTAAACCTCAAATGAAATGATGCAAAATTCTTCTACGATGCTGCTGCTTTCATAAAACAGTGAATGGTGCAAAATCGAAGTGAAAATAAATTACGAAAGCTTTTTCATGCACGATTAGAAATAAAATTTATGGCCTATTGAGTATTTAATTTTTGTATATAATTAAATAGACACGCACCAAAGATCTTTAATATAGATTTCTTCCCCAAAATACTGGCTCTCACATCGATATAGAAACGTTAGAGCACGTCTTATTGAAAGGTCAAAAAGGCCGGCCTTGATTTTGATATTTTCATGAAAGATAGCCACACTTGCATTTATTGTTCTTGAGAACGATAGCCTTGAGATGAGTGTTATGCTTGATGTATTAAAAGGGATATGATGATTGACAGCTATCAGGATAAATTTAAGACTACATAGCGCATGTAATCTCTCTGCTGTCTTTGAAAAAATAAAAGGGTATCCCTTTCACCGAGCGATATAATGTTAACAAAAAGATTGTAAATCGTCTAATTTGAATTCAACAAATAACCCTTTTTAATACAATTTTTTACTCTCATGAGTGATCTTAAAGGTCACGCGCCTACTGTTCAATCAATGGAATCTTATAAAAGCTCCGTTCGTTACGCAGAAAATGTGATGTTTCTGAAAAATAATTTCTAAAAAGTCATTTTTCAGAAAAATGAAAATATTTTTGATGTTAGGTTGAAACTTGAAAATGAATTAGAAAATATTTTTTAGTTATTTTTAGGAAAAAATTACCAAAAAATTAGATTTTTGGTTATTTTTTATTTTTAGCTTCTTTCTTTTTCTTTTCCCTTTTTCCATTGGCCGATAAAGAAGGAAAAAGAAAAAAGAAAAAAGAAATTAAAAATTCAATTTTTTTAATAAAAGATAGTATTACAAGAACAAATATTTCATTAATCAAGAACCCAAGCTCAAGTGTCGATGACCCATGCATGATCTTTGTAGATCAGAGCTCGAGTATTGAGAACCCGAGCACGGCCTTTATAGACTAAGGCTAAGGTGCCAAGGAAACGAGCATGGGCATTGAAGGTGGTCGTCGGGGGCCTGGGCCCGCCCTGAACGCTAGGATCCAGAAATCAATGTTGGAGTTTTCATTCCCAAAGCATAGAGTTTCGTGTCCAAGAATCGATATTTAGTCATATTTTGAAAGATGTTTTCTAGTTTTTCAAAGAGGGAAATCATTTTCCTGAATTTAAATATAGATTTTCCATTTTACACTGATTTTTTTTTTTGAATGAATTGAACGCTGGAAAAAGAGGAAAATGTTTTTTTTGAAATATGTTCTCCGTGAAAAATGGAGACAAAATGTATGTGGACAAAGTCACGTGGAACATTTGCAAGTTGAAAAGGAAACAAGGTGGTACCTAGTCACATGGACCACTTAAAACTTGACCTTTAATGCCACCCAAATTAATCGACCACTCAATTCCATTTAGGAGGAGGAAGAAACACGAGCGTCCTTGTCTATCAACATATGTGAAAGAAAGGAGACCCAAAATGATAGAGAATGTGAAATACACACATACGAAAACAGCTTAATAAGATAAGGAAGGTCCATCCGCATTTGGATCACTGAAGAAGATCCATGATGTTTCGGCAAATGTGGGCCAAAATTTAACTCCAAATGACGCTGAATTAATCATTAGATTTTGCATTTGAAAAGAATTGTCTAGCTAAGTCTTTCAGTATTGATCATCATTGTGGATGTCATCATAGTTTTGAATATTGTATATGGGTTAACAATGTGCAACTCTTTGCAAACCATGCACTTAAGTTTGAAGATTTTTCTAACTATTGCATTTTGTTAATTATTCGAAGTCATTATCTCGAAAAAACAAAAAAGGGTGAAGCCTAAGGAACTAAAGTTTGGCAACACGTAGTTACCTCGAAAGTATATTTATCACCTAGAGTTAACCCTTCCATTTTATATGAGTGGAAATTTAATAATGCGTCTTAAACGAGAGTCACATTCGGACCGTCAATGCAATGTATCACTCAAGCGAAATGTAGCAAATTCTTCTTCGATTGATTCATTGTCGGTTTCATGAAGCAACGAATGGCATAAAATTGAAGCGAAAATTGAAGCGAAAATGTCACAACTTAGCTAAAGTGAACCACCAAAAGGAAATCTAGTGGATTTAGTTTACTCTAAATTATCAACATTTCTTATTTCTTAATAACTTTTATTAACTTCTTTACCAATGTCATAAATTTACCAATTTTATTATGAGAAATTATCAACATTTGGTTATGTCTTTTATTAACTTTTATCTGGTTAAGTTACCAACTAGCTTTCACTTACCAACTCTATTTAAGTTACCGACGTCTATTTTTAATTTTAATTTTAATTTTATTTTTGCTTTTACTAACTATTCTACTCAGTTACTTATATTATTTGTCTTACTTTCCAATTGATTAAATTTACAATCTCTTTTGAAAAATTACCATCCTTATTTCAAGTGAGTGATTGTTGACTTTTCTCAGATTAATTTTACAACAAGTTTTGCATTATCAACTTTTACTTGTTATAGTTACCAATATCTATTAATTTTTTAATTACAACGGGAAAAACAACATATTTTTTTACCAGCTTTCATTTAGATTTCTTACCAATAAACACTTTAAATTTACCAATTATTTTGTGAAATTATCAACCTTTCTTTGAGTGAGTTACCAACTTTTCTTCAATCAAGTTGCCAATGAATTTTGAGTTACCAATTCTAATTTGAGTTACGACTAACTTTTATCTAATTCACTAATTTTTCTTATTGTATGCCAAAGTTCTTTGGAGTTACTAAAGTTTCATAACATATGACTTATTTATATACAAGTAACTTCTTCAATGTTTATCTAGTAGGTAGAAAATATTAGTCATCTACGAACATAATAGCTAAGACTCAAAGTCTATGCCCCAACATAAATGGATCCTAGGTTAGAGCTAATTGACTGGCCACCAAATAAGATAAGACAATGCATATATGAAACGATGATATCTATACAATTTAATGGCTGAAAAAAGACTAGTGATAGATGCACAATGTTCATGCACATTTGAAGAGGCAAAAGTACTAAAAAAGTCCTAAACCTATAGTATTTGTACCAATTCAGTCATAAACATTTCAATTAGGCTAATTTAGTCCTAGATGTGGAAGCTGGCTGGCCTGTGAATGCTAACGTGACAATCTTTAAATATTTTTTTTATAAATTTTTTCCTTCTTTTCTTTTCATTTTTTTCCTTTTCCTTTTCTTTTTCCTCTTCTTCCTCTTGGCCTTCTTCTCCATAGTGGTTAGCGAGGGCCACGAAGCTCTCACCCAAGCTTGCCATGGCCTAGCTACGGGCAAAGGTGGCCTTGCCTAGATCTAGGTGACATTGCCTCGCCCGTGGCCCAAGGCGAGGTTGGGTGAGGGTCGTGAAGCCCTTGTCGGCACTGGGCAAGGGCCGTGACCCACTACAGGAGAGTAAGGCCAAGAGGAAGAAGAGAAAAAAAAGAAGAAAAAAAAAGAAGAAAAAAAAAGAAGAGAAAATGAAAAATTTATAAAAAAAAGAAGAAAAAATAAAAAAAATATTTTAAAATTGCCATGTCATGATTTGCCGGTTGACCCATGTCCATGTCAATGCTAGCCAGCCAAAATTTGCCAGAATAATTGAATTGGTACCAATATAATAATGTGCTTGTCTAAATTTGTTAAATTGAAAGGTTTATGATTGAATTTGTACAAATCATATAAGTTTATGACTTTTTTGGCACTTTTCCCCATGCGAAGATAAACTCACATTGAGCATTTACATGTTGAAAAGGAGACGAGGTACGTGCTCAGTCACATTGGACCCCTTAAAGCTTGACTTTTAATGCCACAAAATTGTCTAACCATTCAACCCCATTAAGATGGGATTCCTTGTCAGTCAACAACTGCGAACGAAATGAGGAACAAAATGACAGAGAACGTGTAACACGCACATAAAGATACTGCTAATAAGCTAAGAAAGGTCCACCCACATTTGTATCACTAAAGATGAACCACGAGGTGACACCAAATGGGGCCCAAAATATAACTTGAAACGAGGCTGAATTAATCATCAAATTTGACATTTGAGAAAGATTGTCTAGCAAAGTCTTTCCGCAATGGTCGTCTTCATCATGCTTTTGAATATTGTGTTTGGGCCGACAATGTTCAACTCTTTGTAGACCACTTATGTTATAAAAATATTCAACTTTAGCAATTTGATAATTTTTCAAAACAAACGTCCCACAGAAAGGGCACAAGTGTAAGGAATTAAAGTTTGGCTACACGTAATTACCTCAATCATAGAGAGTTTAATTTCCATTTTAAAGGACTGGAAAACTTGTAGTGTATCTTAAATGAGAGTCGAATTACGACCATTAATGCAATGTACACCTCAAATGATATGTTGTAAGATTCTTCTACGATGCTGCCGATTTCATGAAGCAGCATTTGGTGTAAAATTGAAGTGACAATAAATTACGAATGCTTTTTCATGCACGTTTAGAATTAAATTTTAGGGCCCATCGATTATTTAATTTTGTATAATATTAAATAGACACGCACCAAAGATAATTAGTTGAACTTTGGAACATGGACTTAACTTGCTTATTTAGATTTTCTCTGAAAACTATTCGATTATATCAATCCACCTGTGATTTTTTATGGGGTTCCCTTGCACGTCTAGGTGAGAAAAAGCACCCTTGAGAAGAAAGCACTTTCGAGGAAGCGAATTGCCAAAAACAACCTCTTTGCTATCGATTTCTTCCTCAAAATACTGGCTCCCACAACGACAGAGAAACGTTAGAGCCCGTCTTATCGAAAGGGAAAAAAGGTCGGCCTTGATTTTGACCTTTTCATGAAAGATAGCTACACTTGCATTTATTGTTCTTAAGAATGATAGCCTTGAGATGAGTGTTATGGGTATACATTAAAAGGGATATGATGATTGACATATATCGAGGTAAATTTAAGACTACATTGCGCATGTAATCTCTCTACATTGCGCATGTATCCTTTCACCGAGCGATATAATGTTAATAGAAGATTGTAAATCGTCTAATCTGAATTCAACAAATTGCCCTTTTTGATACAACTTTTTGCTCTCATGAATGATCTTGGAGGTCACACACGCCCACTATTCAATCAATGGAATCTTATAAAAGCTCCCTTTGTGAATTCGTTTCACAAAGAATGTGACATTTCTAAAAAATATTTTTTAAAAAGTCATTTTTTGGAAAGATGACAATGTTTTTTCTTTTATGTTAGACTGAAACTTGAAAATGGATTAGAAAATATTTTCTGCCGTTTTCCAAGGAAAAATTATCAAAAAATCAGATTTTTGATTATTTATTATTTTCTTTTCTTTCTTTTTCTTTCCCCTTTTTCCATTGGCCAATAAAGAAGAAAAAAAGAAAAAAGAAAGAAAAGAATAAAAAAAAAAGAGAACAAGAGAAAAAAAAGAAAAATAAATAATTAAAATTTTGAATGGCCTTTGTGGACTAGAGCTCGAGTATCGGAAACTGAGCATGGCCTTTATGGACCCAGGCTAGGGTGCTGAGGAAATGAGCATAGGGGCATCTTGGTAACATACGAGCTAAAGCTCGGAAGGATTTGATTTTACGTCGCATCAATTGGATGAATGTAAAAGTCTCTTTTATAGTGAAGGATAATGCGATCTAGCTGCAAGAACTCGTGCTCCACGGCTTCAAACTGGTTATGCTTTGCTTAGTCCTTGGGATGAATAAGAACGCCCTTGATGCTGAGGCCAGACTTATATATTTGGCACGTCTCGTGGAGGGAGAAAACAATCGTCCCCACGGTCTCCGGGCCCAACTTGAACTCGCCGGCACGGAGGTTTATCCATTTCTCCTTTGGCTTCCTCCCCAGATTCTCCGTGTGGATCTGTTTGGGCCGGTTTGGCACGTCGAGCTCGAGGTTCACTGGAAGAGGCCACTTGCTTACATTTCTCTCGAGTTTGACAACGAATGCGACCTCATACTCAGTTTGGGGGGAGAGGGCACTTGTCTTGAATTGTCCCCGCACCTGGAGCCAAGATTTTCTCTGCAATTGGGGGACGTCTATGTCCACACAGCTACCAAAACTGAACTCGAAGAAATTTAGTACTTTGAAAACTGCTCTCACAAACGTGAACCAGATATAACAAGCGGCTTTAGCCGTTATGCCACATCGGTTAGTGTACAAATTTCCTTGAAATCGATTAGATTAGGGGAAGAAGTACCAGTTCTCTTTCACGGTAGTCCAGCTCCATTGACTTTCGTCTTCCCACCACTGATTTTCAAATGACTTGGGAAGCACCAGGAAGCAGTTCTTGTGGTGCTCGTTGTGGACCCAGAACTTCTGTTACATCCACAGGGAGGTGAATTTTTTTTTTCCGCTAGAAAATTAATCTTACTGGTGGTAAGACTTAAGTTATTATTGCACATATGCATGAGGTGTGTCTTTCCAAGTTAAAGAAAGGAAACCCTGAAATCAAATGAAACCCATGCCTTTTATATCATTATGTAAATTCTCGCAAACCCCTATTTCCTTTTGGAATATGATCTGTCGCAAACTTACTCTCACTTCTTAGATTGATTCAATTTATCGCGTGGAAGGTCCTTCAAGACCCCATGCGATCAATAGACCGAGCTGACCACACATGCTGCATTTAGCATTAATAGATAGATGGAGTCCAACGGGAGAAATTATATGGAACTTTGCCTGTTTATTGCCCTCCAAGAACACTCCCTCGTATACGACCTTGCACCAATCGGCGGTGTTGACGGATGAAATGTTAGTTGGTGTGGTCGCTTTTCTCATGAGCGCTAAACTGTTGAGGGAAGGACACCGCTTCTCTTCTTTGCTTCGATGATAAATTTCCTCCTTAGCTGAGGTTGAAGCACCATTTGTTGCAGCTCCTGCTTCCATTTCCTTTTCAGGATTTAGAGCACCTGTCGCAGTACATATCCATAAACTATCGTATACACGAAAGGGACAAGAAAAGATTGAGGAAAGTCTCCTTTTACCGATTCTGAGATGTACTTTGTTTTGAGTAGGAACATCGAATTCTTCGAGTAATCACAAGTTACTCAGGTGAGCCATTGAAGGCTGTGCTTGCTATAGGCAGAAGAAAAACAGAGGGATCAGAGGAAAGACGCATGTCGTTCTATCATCCTGGAGGGTTTTTATATTGTTGCACTTCCAAATGTACGATGAAGAACAAGAAAACCACAGCAGGCAGGCTTGTTGTCGCATGTGGACGTACAATTATTCATCCGACTATTACGACTTGCCCAAAGCAGATTGGATCCACGTAGGGGTTCGACTAATGGATTATCAAGCTTAGACTTAACTCGGACTTTTCTCAAGTTTATACCAATTCACAACTTAGGGTTCAAGTTCTTAATATGTAAATGACTTTTCTTATGGAGTCACCACTAATCTATTTCTGGTGGATCAATTAGAAATTCAAGTAAAATAATGGGAGGATTACTTCACTCTTATGAATCAAAAATTAAATAAGTTTGGGGATTTGATGATGCTAAATTTCTTCAACACCCTTTCAGTATCTTTTCTCTTTATTTTCCAAATAAATGTTTTGCAAGTGGCTTACATTGATTTTAAATTACTCATAACATGTGAGGTAATCATGTCACACTCCTGCCCCACCTCTGGTACGAGAGCATGACCCAGCAGGTCAGCTTTGACGTTCCAGGTACGTCGATCATCCTAAAAATATTTTATCTTTGATTAAGCACATGCAGAAGCGAATTAAAAACAATCCCCGTACACAAACAAACATGGAAGCCAGGCAACATGTATACAAGCCAAGCAAACAAAAGCCACATATATTCATACATATATACACATATCAAAAGTTATTTATGATTACATGCCCATCTTAATCCTAGGCTACTTATCTTCATTACTACACATTGACGATTAAAAGGTTGGGGTAACCTAGCTCCTCTATCAAGCTCCTCCAAAATTGACCCCCATCCTAAGCCCTTCTCCTATGATGCTCCCGTAGGATCCACCAGAAGGATGAGACCTCGGATGGGACCTAAAATGTCCCTATCAAAAATGAGGCACCAAGCCTCCTACACATGGGGAACCAAGGTGTCTACCCTTTCTTGGACTCATACAATGGTGATATACTTCCGATAAGTGACGTCCTCTTCCAAATCTACTATGTTTGTCACGGTGGTAGTCATATCAATAGGGAGGTCGGGATAGGCGGGCAGTGGGATTGGTTCACCCATCACACGCCTGAAATTGTGAGAACAACAAGAGTGAGTCGATGACTCAATAAGTAGAAATCCCTAATTTTCCTATAGGAGGATGTCTCGTTGTCAATCATTGGATACAAGGAGTTAGTGCATATGAACAAGCTTTCAAAGATCAGTGTCTTATGATCATTTCGGTCAGAAAAAAGGGATGCGTGCATCTCATGAAACTCATTCAAGCACTAAGTGACCTAGTTCAAACATATGCTCAAATTGATGCAAGGACTTTTAATAATATATATCAAAAGAAACCTAGCTTTTACAAATATCACACATGCATCAGTCATAGACCACACGTGGACTTCCAATTTATTTCAGTCAGTTCAATTAGTCGAAATGTATCAACTCTTCCAGTATCAATCGGACATTGATCCCCCCTTGGCAACCGACAACAGCTCAATCTCATTATCAATACGACATCTAGGGCGGACCCCAAGGCATCGGCTTCACCTGGGCCAGCATCGTCCACGATCTCAATATCAGGACGGCATCTAGGGCTTTACCCTAGGCAACGACTCAGTAATAAAAGTCCATCGTGTATCCATGCATTCAAACATCAATCAATCCACTTTTATCTTGAATTATTAGCCAAATGAAAGGCCCGAAGGCATGCCGCACAAAGTGAACTAATGACTTTTGTGCCCTATTACTAGACTCATGCTGGATGCGATTCAAGCTTGTGGTCTTGACTTGGAATTGTTTGCCTTGGCTTCGGCATCGACCTGATATTTGTCCCAAGTAATAACACGCTTTAATGTTGTCACGCCTCGAACTTCGAGCGCGTGCCCATCCCTCAATGGTCGATAAAAATTGTCACGTCCTAGGATGCATTTGCGACCCATTCATTTTAATGCACATGCGAAAGCGAAACAAAACCCCTAACAACAACCAATACGAAATAGAAAAGCAGGAAACATATTCACAACCAAAACGCTTTTATAAACACCTCGGTTTATATACAATGCTAGACTATAGACAAAAGTCTACTCAAACAAAAAAGTCTATAAGTCCTCTAGGCACTCGAATCCCCAACTGAAAACTCTGAGGTCTCCTGGGGACTTGGGTCCAGCACTGCACCACCAGGAGGGTCAGCTGTACCCTCGCCATGAGCGACGTTTATCACTGAAGCTGGGACCTCACAATCTTGCAGGGGATCCACTCTATGTCCATTGAGCCCACGACGATACCATGCTTTGAATCGATGGGGTACCCTATGAGGTAGGCCCTTATCAACCCAGATGGTGGTTGTCGCGAGTTCATAGACCCATATCCCGTGGCCCCGGGAACAGGGATGTCAGTAACCTACTCGGTAACCCTCTTGGGTTGACCAAAATGTTCCGGAGGAATCACCATCTAAGGACCTGAAAAGATTGAGCCCACGACGAGGTGAGACAACGTCTCAACAAGTTCACCTCCTAAATTCTGACTAGGAAGGAAATATGCCTAGAGGCAGCTATACACACAAGTCGAGAGACTTACCTTGCCTCATTTCCCTCCCGCATGTCAATACAGTTCATAATCTCAACCAATCAATTCAATCCGATCAATCATTCAATCCATTCAATTCGATACAATCGATAAGATCTATACCATCTATCAATTCAATCAATCGATTACTGCTCACACAAGTTGAGGTATATTTATGCTTGCACAAGCTGATATAGATGGTTGCTTGCATAAGCTGATATATATTATTGCTCTCACAAGCTGACATATCAATGCTCACACAAGTTGACGATTCAATGCTCTCACAAGCTGACGTACAATAATGCTCCCACAAGCTGACGATTCAATGCTCTCACAAGTTGACATACAATAATGCTCACACAAGCTAACGATTCAATTTGAACTAGAAAAAATTGATATTCACACTTTTAAAATCCCACGATTCGATCTGGTCCTCAAAATCATTTTCGGTGTCAAAACCCGACACCTAGGATTTTTCTAATTAAATATTAAAATTTCACAATTTTGGAATAAATAATTAAAATCACCATTTTCACTGAATTTGCACAATTTATCATTCAACTGCTTAAACTAAGCACACCATTATAATCAGCACAAAATTCTAGTCACCGACTATCCCGGTACAATTTCCGAAAAATAATAAATAATTAAATAAATACCAAAAATAATTAAGTAAATGCAATTAAATACCAAAAATACCAACTTAGGCCGAAAATGATTAATTAACCACCTAAATAGGCCTAGAAAATTTTCGAACCTATCTAGATAAATAGTACAACTTATCTAGTCCTTAATAAGGCTATTCTAACCACCTAACATACACAAACAAATAATTAAATTGCTAATCCATGCTAATTAACCACCTAAACCCTAACCACTTAAGTTAATCACCCCTTAAGCATCAATAACTCCCTAAGCAGAGTTTAGCAAGTAAACTCACTTGTTTAACGATTTGGTGAGTCCACGATGACGGCGACGCGGAGATGGGCGACAAACAACCCTGCAGTGACACCAAACGAAGATTGAATGGGCCCCAAAATGGGCCACGAAGCCTCAAAGCCCTTGCTGGCTTTTCGATTCTGTCCTTGGGCCGAGCAAGCTAGAACGGCAGCTAGTTGGCACGGAAACGGCAAGGAATGGGTGGCAGTGGCTGCAGTGGTGGATGGTGGATAGACGGCAGCCGCGAGGCTCTAATTGAGCTGCTACGGTGACCAGGGGCTTGGGGGACGGAAGTTGGGCACGAAACAAGCAGTGCGAGCATGTGGGGCTCAGGCAGTGCGACGGCGCGGCAAGGGGCTTCAGTGGCTTCGGCGGTGGTCGACCAGCTAGGGAGAGGGGCTAGTTGGTTTCTCTGCAATTTTGAGCTTCCAAAATGCTCAACAATGGAGAAAGTAAGCCACTTGAAGAAGAAGAAGACAGCTGAAGATTGGGGGGGGGGTCCCATTTGGCCTCTAAAGTCTTCAAATTCTATCTATCTCACCCTTGGCAAGGCCCCACCACTTGGTCGGTCATCCATGGCCAAAATGCAGCACAAGACTTCCCCTAGAAGCTTCATTTGATGCTTCAAATGTCGCACACCCATTGGCCTACGAATTTTGGGCCAAATTTCCCTAAATTAAATCAATTCCTCTCCAATTGAGTTCAATTTGATGTACATAAAATCAACCAAGGTGCCCACACTTGAATTTACATTTTTTCTCATCTTTTGAACCAACTTGAATCCCAAAAACGTGATAAAAAACGGTCCTATACTTTTCCCGGTAAAAAACGGCACTACTTTGAAATTTCGCCAAAAATCCCGGTTTGCAAAAAAATCTTCAGAGGATGAGTCAACGTTCCTCAAATGAATCGTGACATGACATAACTTTCAATTTATGAAATTAGGTTTAAATTCATAGTTAATTTCAATCTGGCGCGATTTTAGCACGACCTAACCTATCAGGTAGCTTTTTGGAATTTTTTGTACAAGTGACCCATGGACGATTATTTTCGAACCACATTGTATGTCTTCGACACATTGGTGACTCTCGGTTGTCGTGAAAGTCTCAAGGTTTCAAATACGAATACGGGGTACCAAAATGATAGAAAAATCACATGGCTCAGTAGAATCGACCTATCTCCGGTCTCTAATCGATTTTTAATTGTGCCGTAATGACCCTTGCAGACTAGCATGGTTGAGCAATTGATTTATGGTCGAGTTCTCAAATCTATTGCGTTAAAATCCCTTAACGGCTTTACCAGATAAACTAGTCATCTCGTGAGTGATCAGCTCAGAAAATAGAACTATACGCATGTCGATGAAAAGCCCGATTCATTCAATTGAAAACAGAACTGGAAATTCATGATGTTAAAAAATGTTGTCCTGAGATCATGTGTGGGCCATGCACCCACCTCGGCACACGTCCAATTTGCTGAGATCTTTCCTTGCCATCCGGCTGTGCTCAACACTCACGCGAGACCATAATTTACTTGATGCGAGGAAAAGTAATTGAAAACATGCAACAAGCACAACATACAAGCAATTATAAGCAAGCGATGACAATATCCTAAATTGATATGTGTAGCACATCGCCCTATCGAAGAGTTAGAAAAGTCTACTCACTACTTGTGAACCTAGCTCCAAAATGCTCCATTGGTGGTCGGTTGGTATCTAGGGCGGCTTGGAGGAGAAGGTGTGAAAGAGATGAGAGAAAGGGAGAGGAAATGAGAGAATGGCTAATCCTTAAAATGTGAGGATGCCTTGTTGACACCAAAATTTTTGCCCAAAAATCGTTTCCGAAAAATGGGAACTTGTTTTTCCATAAAAATATTTCATGTCAAATTCTTGCATATATATTATCTAGGTGTTTAGTATAGCTTTATTTTTATAATGGAAGATGTTTTTCCTAAACCTTAAACCCTAAACCCTAAATGTGACTAGCCAAGTCCAGGAGGTCAGATTGGAATTAAAATGGCAAGTTGGGGCCAAAATGTGATTTCCAAAAGTTGAAGGACCAATTTGCAAATTTTGCAAAATTTCATCCGAGCCCTCAAATCATCATCTTGGCCACCCATTGAGTTAAAATTGAACTTGGGTCAGGTCTAATTAAATGAATCGGGCAAAAAGGACCAAATTGCATTAAATTGGGTATTATTGGGCAAGAAAATGGTCAACTTTGAGGGATTCTCTTGTAAAATTGGGTGGAGACAATTGCAAAAAATGGTCATGATCTTAAACTACAATACATGAGCTTGCTAATTGACAAAAAACCGCAGCCAAATTGATGGATTAAAGCACTCAAACTAGCTACCAAAACCCAGCCCATAGTTCGATCTCAATTCGGAGCTGCTAAGTAAGCAACTTGGTGGCCCCACCATATCCTATTCAGCATCCCAATCAGCCTTATCTTTATATGTGATGGAAGACCATAATTAGTAGTGCAAGTGGACAAAAATTGGCTAGGGACAAGCTGCTGAAAGCACAAGAAAATCGCAGCAAAATCCGTACACTCAGCAGCTGCAAAAGTTGAAAAATTTAGCTAAGTCAGAAAGTGGGTGAACTAGCTCAGTTAGCAGGCTTGGTAGATGGACAAAAGACCGACCAAAAATCCTTTAATATAGGGGATAAGATCAATGAAGCAAGCTCTTTAAGGGCATGAAAGGTAGGAGACAAAAGGAGGAAGAGAGAGCTCACGGTCGTTCCCCAAAGACACCCTTATAAGCAACTCCTGAAAAGAAAAACCTAGAAATTCCAGACCGACCTTGGCAGAGAAAAGTGAAATTTTCACAAACATGCGGCTAAATTTAGCCAAAACCTTCAACTAGAGAGGGAAGCTTCACTCAAAGATCTTTCAACCCATATGTCGTACATCTTAAACGGAGACCGGGAAGGCCTCCTTAAGCCCCCTGAAGTAGTACCCTCTTGACTGGCCAAAAAAGTTCAAAATTTTTTCTAGGTGTTAAGCCCAGTTGGTCACAAGTGAGGGAAAGTGAGTGTTTTTGAGAAAATTGAGAGACAAATGAGGAAATCCAAGACTTGTAACCCAAACTGGAATATATATAGTTTGGTTCGGTGTTAATTTTGCCAACAAAAGAGGTCCTGAAGCCCAATTTTAGAGGTTAACGAAAACCTTTGTTGTCAGTTTTTTTTGCAGATCTCATTTTCAGTTTGGAGGAGCCAACTTCCACGTGCCCCCCAAGGATTATTTCTTGGTTTCCCCGGCCAAGAAACACTTGAAAAAGAAACTAGGAAGAAAGGTAAGAGTCTTAGATGTATTTTTGGTCAATTTTAAGTATGTTTTAACCATTGAAAACTAAGAAGAAAACCAGCCCGGAAAACTAATTTCTAAGGCTGAAATTTTTCTATGTTTTAAGCCTCTTCAAGAGTCATACATGTTTGACTTGCTACTCCCCTTTGCATATGTTTTATATCTTCACGAGCTTGATGAATGTCATATGGGAGTACAAATGATGTTGAGGTTAGCTTGGTTTGGTCTTTAAATCTTCGGGTAAACCATGAAATTGTCCACGACTTGAGCCAAAACCAAGCCCATCCATTTTGATTCATGGCTGGTCAATGTGGAGCATGCATATATGCTTCTTGAAGAGGTCGTTTCGATGTGTTCGATTAATAATTCACTATGATGTTTGTTGCATTTGAAAGTCCATGTTACCTACTTTCATTTTGATCAAGTGATATTTTCCATAGATTTTGTATTTAATGAGTGTCAGGGCTTGAATATGGGCATGCGACATGTTTGCTTGACTTGGGTTCAAACCCAGATTTGTAAAATCAACTCAAACTCGCATATTTGAGGACTGTTTTAGCTTGGTTTTTGTGTGTTTTAAACTACGATTTCTATATAATATCGCTCTTTGCATGTGATTGCCTATGGATTGAGATTGAAGGCCACGAGCATGGCTTGAGGAAGTTGCTTGGGCTAGTTTAATGCACACCAAGTGTTCGATGAAATGCCCAAACTAAGCTTCAATCTTAAAATGGTTGATTTGAGCTCGGTTCTTATGATATTTATGTATTGGGCTCTTCCATAGTAGTGTAAATCAAGCATAGATCAATTTAGGGAATTATTTTCAAATACAAAAAAAATAAAAAAATCGAAAAATCCGAAAATTTTAAATATATATAAATGATGGATGGTATCAAATTAAGGCAAAAATGACATCTAGAAGATTTTCCTAACTTTATAAGGTCATTTTCCTGATTTAATGGTATTTTGGTATTTTATAATTTTTTTGTAAATAATCCATGTTTCGTAGATTAAAATTATTTAGAGTAGTTTCATACATTTAGAGTAATTTCATGCACATTTAAATTCTCATTTTCCTCTTGGGGGTCCTGTCCCTGGGCGTGATAACAAAGCCTTGTAATATTATTTGCCCAACTTGTATCGGGTTTTCCTTTTCCACATTTATTTTCAAGTCATTTCAATTTCTTGGATGTTTATTTGCCCTCAGTGATATAGGCTTGGCACTCACTCTTGATAAATAAACATTTCATATACCTCTAATCTGGCCCTATAGAACATATGTTTTTGTTTAAATTTCTAATTACAAACTTAAAGTCACATTTTGTATAGAAATTCTTTCAAGTCAAGATTACATTTTGGGGCATAGAATTAAAATCAAATTTTCAGTAAAATTCTTTCTTGGTCACATTTCGAAATTCAAATTCAAATCACATTTTGTGTATTGATTTCTCAAAATAAAAATCACCTCACCTTTGCATGAGTGAAACCACAAATTAATCTTTCAAAATTGATGCCCCATTTGTGTATGACACTTTTGGAATAGAGTAGGCATTCAATTGATAGTCGCGGATCGATCTTTCAGTGAAATCTACTCTTCCTAATGAAATCTCGATGAAATACCAAATTCTCGTAAGTGGAGACTATGGGGAAGGTATCGTCGCCTCGATTCCATTATAAAAGGTGGCTTTACTGAAAGATCAATTTTCCATTCATGTACTGACATTATTTTCCTTTCATAGGTCATGCGTGACAACCGCTCCTTGAACTCCTTTTACTTGACCATGCTAAAAGTGGATTTTAAAGCTAGGACGAAAATTGTGTTTATTACACTCCTCTATGAAAGAGCTTCTTGTACTTTATCCTTGTCATTATTCATATTAGGAAACATGTTTTGCACTTTGGATTTTGATTGTGGACCCATTCGAATGCTTTTGTAAATCATACAACTCACATTTTTTTTATTAATGAAGTTAGAGTTCATACAAGTTATATTCTTTAAAACACTTGAAGTGTTTCAAACGGACCCTTTGGCTGAGTTTTATGCCTTAGCTTCGAAATGTTTAAAAATGAATTTCAATAAGAACTTGCGTAATATTTTACTTAATCTCTTTCGCAAGTTGATTAGTAGGATTACGGTTTGAGGGGGTAAGGTTGTAATTGTTCCAATAGGGATTTCTTGTGCAACATTTGACTCGATCATCCATTTTTGTTAAAAAGGCAAAATGACGGTTTTGTTCAAGATTGACATTTACTTTCCCTAGAAAGACAAAAGCATGGGCCTTTCCCTGACAGAGCAAGTCATAAGATGCACCGATTCATGCTCATTTATGGGCATATTTGGTTGAGCCAAGAACTACAAGAATACTTTCGCAACATATGAATTCAAACATTGTGATTAAGTGTGAAAAGAACCGTCAAAGCCTCAAAGATCACAAATCTACTGGCCTAACAACAATCTCTATTGCTTCGAAAGTGGCTTCCACAGAAGTTCCACATCCTGGACTACCTCATATTAATTTGACACTCTCCATGGAAGAAGAAATCAATAGACATTCTTTGGCATCAAACTACTTCGTTGGTTGCGAACAAGAAGCAGCTGCAATCCCTACACTTCCAACGATTGCTTGGCATCTAATCCTATATGGAGAAGATTATTGGTGGTCTGGAAGACAACACTTCAAGATGTAGATGTACACAAACAACAATTGATAATCAAATGTTGCCCTCGAATAAAAGGTGTTAATCATCTCAAGTTAAATTCCATTTATTTTAGGAATGACTTGTCCTTGCACTTTGTGTAGATTTTAGTGAGGCAAATTACTAGAAAGCAACAATACTACATGGGGAGGACAACCTGGTCCAGAATCACACGATCTCTAAAAGAAAAGGGTGTATTTGTTCCAAAAGTCAAAACAACTCATTCATAAACTGATATAGCTACCAATGCTTACAGATTGTGAAGTGGGAAATGCATTGACACAACAAAAATGGTGAAAGATCACCTAGCCTAAAAGGGGTACATGGGAAACTGAGTAAAGCATGAATGATTCAAATGAAACAAAGATTCATCAATCTAACATAACGGAGTTGCATATGGACAAGTTATCTAACTCAATGTGGCCTGCATTCGACCATAAGGACAATATCCTCCCTTCCTCCACAAAGATACGACAAGATGCTGAATCGCCCAACTTTGAAAAAGGGTGTACTTTGTTCTTGAACCTAATGTACCTAAGAATAGAAATAATACATTGTTTCCATATGTGTAAGAATTTTTAATTGGGGCAGATGACCACAAAATGGATTGGGGCACACAATGCCTGAGTCACTGGACTTCTAAAAATGGAAAGGTTCAAATGGAATAGACATTTGTCAAGTGAATTGCTGTCAATCATGAGAGCAAATCCCTCTCCATAGCCAACGAAATGGGATGGAACGTAATCATTAGATATGTCGTAAAAGGGAGTATACCATTCATAAAATGAATCACGTTGAATATGAAATTAACTTATTACGTCTCTTTTTCCTTGTAGTTAATAAATATGGTAAGTCACTCAAAATAGAGTAACTCTCACCAATGAAGCAAGATGAAACAAAGTCAATTGATTCAGTACAAAATGGGAGTATCGTCCCTAAATTAGTCCAACTCAATTTTGGAATATAAGTAACATGCCCTATCTCTTGTAGGAAAAGGTGCACATTGACCGCTGGAGCAACAACTTTTATCAAGAAGGCATGCTAAGGCCCAACCATCCATTTTGATGGAATAAATGGAGTAAAACATCCAAGGAGCAATGCCCTCGCATGTACAAACAATGAGTACCCCTCTTCTTTCATCTTTGACACCCACTTAGAATGAGTGAATTCGGTAACATCTAAATGGCCCATTTGAAAGCAAGATCTTTAAGGAAATGTTAACACCTGAGGAGCAAAGGCACATGAAGAGGAAACACAAGACATTTAAAGTCAAATGTAGGAGCCTCTAACTTCATTTTTGACGTAGTTCCCTTGTTTGACAGGAAGCATTGGTATTCGAGGAACAAACTTGAGAATTTGATTTAAGTAGAATACATATCGACCAAGCAAGCATGTGGAGGTAACACATGTCAAATTCACCTAACTTGGTTAAAAATATGTGTTGTTCTATTAAATAAAAAAAGAAACGCTTTATGGACACTACCAACGCTTCGGCTTGGTAGTATGGGGAATGAAGTGGTCCGGGAATGACCAGGGTTTGATCCTTGGAAACGGCAATGAGTTTGCCACAAAATATATAATGAAAAAAAAAAACTTTTGCATCTATTACTTTTCCATGAGGAGGAAAATGCTTGAATTAATGAGATCAAAGACCTGAGATTCTCTTCAAGCCTTAAAATAGTACGTTCATTCCACTGTTTGCCGCCAAATGGTGAAACTGACCAAGAGTAATGTTGTATCGTTTTCAGTTTTAAGATCCTTGAGGATTCATGTATTAACACATTTCCTTTTGTTCTTCGTAGGATCGCCTAACTACTAAGGCACAGGTAAGTACCCTTCTTCTCAAAATCAAATGGAAAACAAATGGAGAATTTTCATTGCAAAAAAAGAACATTTAGTGTTTTTTTAGAAACAAGCACAAAAAATGGAAATTGAAGAAACAAGTTTTCCACAAGGTTTGCAAAAATCTTCTTTACCTTTAAATTGTCCATCCACTTGATGGATTACTCATTTTGAATAAGAATTCCCTATGGAGATTAATCCACCCAGATGATCTCAACAAAAATGAAAGGCGATGTTACTCATGCCAAGCGAGAAATACTTAGGATGATGCCATGATAATCACCAACTCTCAAACCCCCATTGACAAAAAGTTCTAATCCTTTTGAGCTAAGCCTTTTGAACTTTTCCTTGAATCACATTACAACCCTTTCTAAAATCTCTCTAGATTGGGATGATTCAAAGTGGAAATAAGGACTTATGAAAGAAGATGTAGCTCGAAGAAGTGAGAGCAATGTTGTTTGATCTCATCTTAAGTTTTCTTGACTTGTAAACCTGGCGAAGATGTCAATCGGTGATTAATTCATTTTATAGCCAATGAACCTTATCCATTGCTAAAACCATGACCAAACCTACACTACTGTCCTTCTAAAGACCTTTTAGGTTGGTCAACGTATATTTATTGCGAATGATTCAAAGTCTTGCACACTGGAAGAGTGAGATTGAGTGATTAGTTTATTTTCCTCATGAATAGATGGGATCAAATAGCCATTTTCTTGAGAATATGTGAGAAGCCCTTTCTGACTAGAGGCCCTTGCTTGGCATACTTAACAGACCTTTCTCATAATTCAAGGTCATTTTGATAAGGACTTTTCTCCCAAGAGAATTTGACAATTAATGATATCTTTTGAGCGTGATGACAATTTTGCGAGTTTGCCAGGTGGTCGGAATTAGTTTGATTTGTTGATGAAATCATTATCTTCTCATTACCGATACACTTTTGATGACATGTGCTCAAATTAATCTTATCCAGTGTCTCTTTGGCTACTATAATACTTGTTATAATGAATTCTATTTGATGTGCAATACCCATTTCATAATATTATCAAATGATAGGTTTCTCTAGTTAAACCTTGCAATTCTAAAGGGTTCATGTGTTAGCCTTAAACTATACACTTTCAAGAGTTCTTGGTTACCCTTAAGCCATGCAATTCCAAAGGGTTCATGGGTTAGCCTTAAACCATGTATTTTCAAGAGGTTCTTGGTTACCCTTAAACCATGCAATTGCAAATAGTTCATGGATTAGCCTAAACCATGTTTTCAAGAGGTTCTTGGTCATCCTTAAACCATGCAATTCCAAAGGGTTCATGGGTTAGTCTTAAACCATGCATTTTTAAAAGGCTCTTGGTCATCCTTAAACCTTGCAATTCTAAAGGGTTGATGGGTTAGCCTTAAACCATGCACTTTCAAAAGGTTCTTAGGTTAGAACCAGGGAAGACAGAGTTAGTTTCCTGTAGGTATGCCTTCCCACAGTGGGCAAACAACTCTTGTTTAAGCCCTTCATGGATAGCCTTTTAGTAGAAAACCACTTTGACCTTTAGTTCAGAGCCTAGAAACATTCAGAAATGCCAGGATGGTAACATTTCTAACTACCCGAGCTGCATTTCTTAGAGGATCCTAGTAGGCTAGAGAAGAAGAGGAGTTTAAAAAGTCATGGAGAGTTTTCACAAAACACTCACTTTACTTCAAGGGACTCTGCCCAACACATTACATCTTCATTGCCTTTTATAGGCAATAAGAGGTAACACACAAATAAGGACCAAGCTCACGGGTCTTGAAACAAACAGAGGCACCGAAAGCATTCGGTAGGGAATTATTCGCATGGTATGAACAGTGAACAGTGAATAGTGATTTCCCTAGCCTATTGCTATAGTAAAAAGTGAACAGTAACTTACTACAGTGCTTTGTACGGATAGTAGTTTGGTACGGTTAGTAGTCTCGGCCGTCACGAGCATTGTAGTAATAGTCCGAGTCATCCGAACTATGCATTGCCAGAAGGTTTTCTTCATATTTTTGCTCAAGTGTTGCAAGTGTATCTGGAGAGAGAATTTGGTTTGACGGGGATGCTTCCTCTTGATTTAGGGAGGAGCCTGTAGTGTTGGCAGGAATGTTTGGCTGAGGCCAGTTGGATTGCTAAGCATAGTAGGATGTGTCCATGCTCTGGGATAAGGACAAAGGTCCTTGATTATAGAGATCTTGGGAAAGAGGACCTCTCCATTTAGCATAGGGGTCTTGAGAGAATTGTGTAGTGTCATCTGTGTTTGCCATTTCATGCTCCTGTGATAATGTAGCTTGTCTGTATTCCTCATGTGCTTCCTTGGCTTCTGGTGCTAGGGTATAATGATCCCATGCAGTGGGTACATTATAGTTCCATGCATCCTCAGGGATGGTTTTGTTTTCTTGGCATAAAACCGTTTGGAGTTCTCGGTACTGGTGTTCACAACAACCAACAAGTCATGGATAAGATTTGTGAATCCGAGCTTCTGCACTGTGTGGAATAGGTTTATAGGATGTGGTACTTATAACCTATGGGGCATTGATGATGTTGCCATTATTTGTTAAAAACGCCCATGGACGTTGGAAAAACAAAATGGTATGGACTTCAGGGTTTGGTTGCATGATTCTCTGCTCCTTTTCCAAGACATATTTCTAGTGAGTAGGAGGATAGAATCAATTGAAAAAGTTTAAGAGATTTTTGTCACTTTCTTTTTCAATGTTTCCTTTGCCGAGTCTAAATATCCAGGTGAGATTGGCAATGAATCTTCTGGTGGGAATTTCAATAGCTATTAAGTACTTATTGGTTAAGTACCATAATAACCATCGAAGTTGGTTAGGGAAATCATCTTCCTTCCATATTAAAGGATGTATGAATGGATAATCCGAATTTAATCCAAAAGGATAAAGAATCGAACCTCCATTGAGTCTGAACAGATCCGTGTGACATTGCCACATGGGGTTATCTAGATTTTCAGTGAGGTTGTCATTCTGGATTTGTTCAACAATCTCGTATCCTCTTGATCTTATACTTCTCATTGTGATGAAGAGTATGAAAAGCATGCCTCATGATGTACATGTTGATTTCTGTTGGTGCTTTTGGTCTTGACAAGAAGTCAGCAAGCACATTCTTCTTCTGGGCAATGTTCTTAGTCTCAAAAGAATATTTTGAGAACCATTCAGCCCATTGAAGCAGTTGAGAATTTGGAACTTGCTTTTGCTTGAACTTGGTTATCTGGGGAAAAGATGCCATGTCTAATTCTACCAGGAAGTGATGGCCGATGAGATGAAGTTCGAACTTTTTATTCCATTTTTTAGCGCCAAGATTTCTTTGAAAGTGGAATGACAATACATTTTTGCTTGGGAGAAATTTCCACTTTTATAGGCACACAAGTGACGCTTACCTTCTGTTTCTTCGAACAAAATGGCTGCCCAATATTCATCACTAGCATCAGTCTGGAGAATTGTCTTCCCTGTTGATGGGATTTGTAATGGAGGAAGAGTCTGCATAATCTCCTTGAGTTCAGCGACTACTTTAGTCTGAGATTTTCCTCAAGGTGAGGGATTTTTCTTCAACATTGTCTACAATGGGATTAGCAGCTTTGTGAGGTTTGGAACAAAGTCTCTGAGATAATTAATTATCACAAGAAATTGTTGAACTTGTTTTGTCGTGAAATTTTCTTTAGGAAATTTCAACAATTACTGAGCAATATGTGGCCTCGAATAGTATGTTTCTTTGTTAAGGTGCATACCAAGAAATTCGATTTCTGTTTCGGCAATATTCATTTTCCTTTGAGAAAGCATAATCCCATGCTTTTTCACAATTTCTGCGAACTGCTCAAGAAGTTGGCAATGTGACTCCTCATCAGGGCTATAGAGCAGGATGTCGTCTATGTAGACTATTGCACTTGATAAGATTGGTTGAAAAATTCGGCACATGGTATTTTGAAAAAGGGATGGTGCTACCTTTAGGCCAAAAGGGAGAACTTTCCATTGGAAGTGCTAGTTTGGAATACAGAACACTGTTTTGGGTCTGTCTTCAGGATGGATGCCCAATTGCCAAAATCCGGCTTTGAGATCGAAGTTTGAGTAGATTTGGGCATTGGATGATCCAGCAAAGAAGGAATTTCTAGAGGGTAAAGGGAATTTGTTATCTTGGAGAAAAAGGTTAAGGGGCTGGTAATTGATTACCAATCTCATTTTTCCTCTGTTTTGCTTAGCACGCTTATTGACGTAGAAAGCTTCACAAGCCCATTGAGAATTGGAGATTTCAATGAGGTCTTGCTCCAATAGTTATGAGCATTCCCATTGAGCCAAAACTAGGTGTTCTGGGTTCATTCCCATGTGGCTTGCCTTGGTTGAATTGATATCTTCATTCTTTCTGAAAGCAAGAGGAACAAAGAATTCTGGATTTTTCCATAAATGATGAGAACACTTTTGAGCGAATTAAGAATGAATTCTGAACATAATTTTAGATATTTTTGCATGACGGAAAAAAGTCTTTGGATATTGACGAATTCAGAGAATTGGTCCTTATACTTAAGACCTTTCCAGGAATGATGCGAAGCTGAGAGATTTGAGTCATGATGTCCCAACCAATGATCAAATCTTTGTTGGGGAGACTGGATCCAAATATTTTTGTGGTTATAGAACACTAGGGAACGAATTGGACAGTTACTGGGGTAGTTCTCACATCTGTTGAAAAAGTATCTCCTGAGGCTGAGTTGAAGTATCGAACATAGGGAGTCCAATATTCTTTAGGGAGAACTTTAGTATCTAAGATTGAACAATTTGCTCTAGTGTCTATGAGAGCAATGACTGTAATAGGCTTGGCAAACTTTGAGGTGAAATTTTTTACGGGGAAATGGAGACAATGAGTTTGATTGGAAAATATATTAGGATCTTGTTCCAAAGAAGTGAGAGATATAAAATAATATCTTATGAATTTGAGTCTGAATCAGTCTTACTAGGGGTTTGGTAACAAGGAATGATACAAAGAGTTTGTTCAAATGGTTCTTCATCCACAGAGAATAAAGATTCGATATCATCATGTTCAAGAGAAATACCTGTTTCGTTCTCTATGTGATGTATCAGATGATTCTGGCATTTTTTTGCTTGGGGACAATTTTTTGCAAAATGTCATTTTTGATTGCAGATGAAGCATCGATTTGACTTCTTATGGCCTAAGCGATATTTCCTTTTACGTAGGTATCGCCATGTCTTCTTTTTTCGGAAGTGTTTAGAGCCATGTCTGGATTTCTTTATCAAGAGTTTCTTGAAGTGCTTCTTTATTTCTGGAAGATAATCCACAAGAACCATCACAATCTCGCTTAGAGCATTTGATCTTTAGCTTCTGGCGAGAACAGGCCGTATCAAGTTCTCTATTATCATCAACATAAGTTTGGATCATTTAGCATTTTATACACAATTCTTCAAGGCACAGATGAATTTCTTGTTGGATTTCCCCCAGTGGAATATCCCGAATCCTCATTTGTCTGCTGAGAAATGTTCTCTCAACCGTTTGGGATTGTTCTTTAGGGATGGAGGTCAAGAAGACATGCTTCAGATTTGGATCAGCTCCAATCTGATAGAAGAGTTTGAGCATTTCTCAATAATGTTTATCAAGATTTCTTTTCTGGAGAGAACAACATATTCTTTCGAAAAATTCTCTCCTTTTGAGCTCTTGGAGATCAGCAGCATCAAATAAATGATATAAAAGAGTAACGGCATGGCCAAAATCAAGTGAAAGTAAGAATTGAAACTGGTCTTGTTCTGTCACGGATTGCCACTAATGTTTGAGACTGCCTGTAAACCTTGTGACAAAACAAAGAAAGACATCATATTTATCATGGTTCAAAGGGGTTTGAATTCATATCCTGGTCCGGTGGATCGGCCATGAATATTGATGAAGTTACTAGGACAATAGGAAATGAATCGATGGCAGGAATTGAGAAGGATGATGAGGACGAAAAGGACATCGAATCTGATTCAATGTCAAAGATGTTTGGAAAAGCTTGTTCTGCTAGAAATAGAATCTGTTATGTTGGAATGACAGGATTAGGTTGTGGTTCCTGATTGCCTAAATCCCTCAAGAAAGATTCTAATGGATTTGACAACATCATTTGGTCTGGCTTTTCTCTTATAACAAGCGAGGATTCCTCAGACTTCTTCTCCTTTCCTTTTTCTTTCCTTATTCAGTCAAGTTCCTTCAGACGATTACGCATTTCAGCCACATTTGTCTTATCTTGCTTGTTCTTTTAGAAGTTGGAAAGCATTTTCTTAGTGGTTTCATCATACCTTCGAAGATCTTGTTGCACATTCACAATCTTGGAATCAATTGCTTTAAAAGCATTGTTATGTGCCGAAAAGGTCTCCAATTGCCAATTTAGGACAGCTTCAGCAACAAGAGTTCTTTTCTGTCTTCCATGTTCATCCACATTAGTGGGGGCAGGTATCTTCGGAACTTGCCGATATCTGCCTTGTGGATCAATAAATTCTTCTAGAGTAGGAAATGAGAGTTTGGAGCTTTCTCTGATAAGAGGGGGAAAGTCTGTTTCATGGAACATGGCAATGGAAGAACTGGGTAGTGTTTCTAATGGAGCTCTAAGTGGGTAGGATTACTTCTTTGGCCACTTTAGGATTGGCTTGTAGAATGGAGAAAGTGCAGGTTTTTTCTAAGGAGGAGATGGAGGGGGTGATGGTGGTGGAGTTAGTACATCTGTGGGTGGAGCAGTGAACTTTGGTGGTGGAGTTGGTGCATAAGAAACCATGAACTGGAATTTATCACACTCACCAAGAGTATCAACGGAAGGATCTCTGTTTAAGTACCTTTGGTAAATAGGATCGTTTGGCTTCTTGTGCCTTTGTCGGGGTCTGGCAGTTGGGTCTACTTCGTCAGGAGAGTTTATGTAATAGGAACATTGACAAAAAGGATCCCAGAAACAATGACCATACCTGTCTTTATAGTAATGGACATGGCGTCCATCACTATTGAAATGTCGAACAAGCTTTTTTGGATCTGGCTTGGAAATTGATTCAGGAACACATGGTTCTATCATGAAGAGGGTTTGTAAGATAGAATGACTTTCTTCCTTTTCCTTGCTTAAGTTGTTGGAAATAGTTCCATCTTTCCTTCGGACGAACTCAGAGTCCAATGACTGGAAATGCTTGTTATTCTGATGCAGATTTTCATAGTTGGTAATCCAAGTCTTTGGAAGGAGCTTAGCCAACTTTTCTTTTGAGATCTGTTTGGGAACATGGATGTAGAACGCTTGATCATTCTGCATGGAAATAAATAAAGCATCTTAATTTCCATTATGGAAATTTAAATCAAAAGCATGATTTTGCACCCGATAAACCATCTGGTAGTGCAGTGTTGCAGCAATAGTGTTAGGGTGAGTTTGGATGGGCATTTAGAAAGCCCATCCAGTCCAATGCAAAGGCTGAAAGCCTAAAGCTACTTGGGGAAAATGCAATTGTGTTTGGTAAAAAAATTTTCCAAATGGGTTTTGAGTTGAATGTGTGTTTGGTAAAAAATACTTTGGCAAGGGGCTTTGATGGGTATATATATATATTTTATTTTCTTTTTTTCTTTTTTTTTTGAAAATTTAGCTAAGCCCTTCGCCGGACCGGCGAAGGGCTGCGGCCGCTGGCGGCCGTCGGATGAGGTCACTCGAGGTTGGGCGACCTCCGGCGAGGGTCGCGCGACCCAGCCGAGGGCCGCCGGCGCCAGATCTGGCTCGCCGGCGGCCGTCGCCCTTCGCCGGTCCGGCGAAGGGGCTGCTCCTTTTTCAATTAAAAATAAAATAAATACAGGGGCAATAACGGAAATATAAAAAATCAATGAGGGTAATTTAGGAAAAGAAAAGGGTTTTCAGCATTTGGTGGAATGCTGAAAGCTGAAGGCTGGTCTCTACCAGCCTTCAGCTTTCAGCATTCCCAAGGCCCGGCTTTCATTTGAAAGCTCCTAGAGGTTGGTTGCCAAACACCCTGCTTTGGGCTGAAGGGGCTTTGGGGGCTGGATGGGCTTTCTAAATGCCCATCCAAACGCACCCTTAGTAGTTTGAGGAGCTCTAGTGAGCTGAATTTGAACTGTTAGAAAAGAAAGTAACTAGGGGTCTAAAAGAGCGATGTTAAAGTTTGGGTATAAAGTCACAAAGACTGTTCCAGCATTCAAAGTGGTTTGGACAATGCTAATGCAAGCATGCTGGTATTCTAGAAATCTAGTATCCAATAAAGCAATTCTTGCCACAACTGGCAAGCCTTTACGACCATGAAAGGTAAGAGCAAGACAGACAGCTCCGTAATGGACATGAGAATATCCTTGTTGAATTCACTGCCTAAGAAATTCTGGAGGTATCTAAAGAGTAACAAAGTATTCTTTTCAGTGGCAGGAATGGGATGCTGGTCGAATTTGGAGGACTGAACATACTCCTTTACTTCCTTTGGGGTTTGGCGAATAAGCTAGCGAATGGAGCGGATGGGAGAAAATGATGAAGTAGGTTTAGCAAAAGCGGAATAAGGGTTCATGAGGGGAAGTTGGGTTTCAGAGATATTGGTTTCATCACTAAGAGAGACTTCATAAAGATAGTCTATCTTGGAGGCATTCGAAACACGAAAATCTGAAGGGGTTGAAGAGGATGGAGATGGAGCAAGAGAAACTGGTGCTTTGAGAATTTCTGGATCTGTTATGTTGTGAAGAGATCTTCTCAGCACTGGATTCACCTACTAAGCGCGTGGAGCGGATATTATTACAAACGAAACCATGGCTTTGATACTAGTGAAATGGACCTAAACTTAGAACCAGGGAAGACAGAGTCAGTTTCCTGCAAGTATGCCTTCCCAGAGTGGGCGAACAACTCCTGTTGAAGCCCTTCAGGGATAGCCTTTTAGCAGAAAACCACTACTTTCCGACTTCCAAAAGAGGCTCTATGCTTTGGAATTCGGACAACATCTAGGGTATCATTATCTTGAAAGTCCTAAGGCAGAAATAGAAAAACAAAAAAGGTAAATCCAAATCCTTGAAGAAGGAATACTCGATCCATTTCTGACTACTTTGTGAACAGAGCATTCCCCTCTTCCACCACCTCAGACATCTATCTTTGCTACTCTCACAAATGTTCCCGTTGGGCAAGATAAGACAGATGTGGCTGAAATGCGTAATCGTCTGAAGGAACTTGACTGAATAAAGAAAGAAAAAGGAAATGAGAAGAAGTCTGAAGAATCCTCGCTTGTTATAAGAGAAAAGCCAAACCAAATGATGCTGTCAAATCCATTAGAATCTTTCTTGAGGGATTTAGGCAATCAAGAACCACAGTCCGATCCTATTATTCAACAGCCTGATCACGTCATTCCAACAAAGTAGATTCTATTTCCAGTACAACAAGCTTTTTCAAACATCTTTCACACTTAATTAGATTCGATGTCCCTTTCGTCCTCGTCATCGTTCTTAATTCCTACCATCGATTCCTTTCCTATTGTCCTAGTAACTTCATCAATATTCATGGTTGATCCACCAGACCAGGATATGAATTCAAACCCCTCTAAACCAGAGGTTGTTCAGCCAAATAATCCCTCCCAGCATGTGTTTACTACATCAAAATAGTTCTTTACAATTGATGATATTCCCTATCACAAATGGCCGGAAAGACTTGAGGAATTTCATACTTGGTTAAATGCTCATGCACTTACCAACCATGATAAATATGATGTCCTTCTTAGTTTTGTCACAAGGTTTACAGGCAGTCTCAAACATTAGTGGCAATCTGTGACTGAACAAGACTAGCTTCAATTCTTACTTTCACCTGATTTTGGCGATGTCGTTACTCTTTTATATCATTTCTTTGTTGGAAAACCTGCTGATCTCTAAGAGCTCAAAAGGAGAGAATTTTTCGAAAGAAGATGCTGTTCTCTCCATAGAAGACATCTTGATAAACACTATCGAAAAATGCTCAAGCTTCTCTATCAGATTGGAGCTGATCCAAATCTGAAGCATGTCTTATTGACCTCCATCCCCAAAGAACTATCCCAAATGGTTGAGAGAACATTTCTCAACAGACAAAGGAGGATTCAGGATATTCCACTGGGGGAAATCCAACAAGAAATTCATTTGTGCCTTGAAGAATTGTGTATAAAACGCCAAATGATCCAGACTTATGTCGATAATAACAGAGAGTTTGATACGGCCTGTTCTCACTAGAAGCTAAAGATCAAATGCTCTAAGCGAGAATGTGATGCTTCTTGTGGAAAATCTTACAGAAAAAAGAATCACTTCAAGAAACTTTGGATAAAGAAATCTAGACATGGCTTTAAACACTTCCGAAAAAAGAAGAAATGGCGATACCTATGTAAAATGAAAGATCGCTTAGGCCATAAGAAGTCAAATCAATGCTTCATCTGCAATTAGAAATGACATTTTGCCAAAAAACTGTCCCCAAGCAAAAAAAAGACCAGAATCATCTGATACATCACATAGAGAATGAAACATGCATTTCTCTTGAACATGATGATATCGAATCTTTATTCTCTGCGGATGAGGAACCATCTGAACAAACTCTTTGTGTCATTCGTTGTTACCAAACCTCTTGTGGAGATTGATTCAGACTCAAATTCAAAAGATATTTTTCATATATCTCTCACTTCTTTGAAACAAGATCTTGATATATTTTCTAGTCAAACTCATTGTCCCCATTTCCTTGTAAAGATTTTCACCTCAAAGTTTGCCAAACCTATTACCGTCATTGCTCTCATAGACACTAGAGCAAGTTGTTCAATCTTAGATACTAAAGTTCTTCTTGAAGAATATCGAAAGGGAGGATTATGGACGCATTTGGTAACTATTCTGTTTCCGAGAATAAATTTTTATCAGAAATGATTTTTCTTGATTATGTTTCTTGGACGAGTTTTATGAGCATTTGGAGAAGTTTGGTAATTGTCTAAAATTTCTATTTTCGGGATAGAAATGTATTTGGTAGGACTCTTATTTTTTTTGTTTCATTTAATTTTAATTACTTTTATTATATTTTTCTTAATTTTCTCTTTTTTCTTTTTCCTTTTTCCTTTTCTCTTATTCTTCCTTCTTTGTGACTGATTGCCAGCCACAGAAGCGAGCCTCGGGCAAGCTCGCCCGATCTTGCCCAGCCAGTTGCTGGCCAGCATCGGTGGAAGTGGTTGTGACTGAACACCCGTTGGGAGGAAGAAGAAGATAGAAAGAGAAGAAAAAAAGAAAAGAGAAAAGAAGAAGTTGAGCTTGATTCTTGAAATTGTTCCTAAGAATAAAGAAATGGATTTTTGTTCTCGGACACAAAAAAATTACCAAATGGAAATTTGTTCATTTTTTGTTCCAAAGAATAAATAAATAGAATCAGTCACTATTTGGAATGTTACCAAACGTGCCATAAGTTTCTCACATAGCTTTAGATTGACTAAACTCATGTAAAATTGCATCGACTACAACCGATAGCAATGCTTATTTAGGAAGATTAACCCACATAACTTAAATGAAGATGAACAAGATGAGTATACTTCAAAATGTTGTGTAATTATTCTCTACAAAGAAAATGTCGTATGCATATTAAGGAACTTAAAAGGCATCTAAACTTATGTCGCTCGACTTGTGAAGCTCAAATAGGTATTATGTCTACTCAATGCATATTATTTTCCTTTCATATTCTACTTTCTGGAAGTTGGAAATCTCAACACAACGCAGTATGAACGACCAATTGAACTATTGTTAATTAGTATAATTTCACTATTGCAACGGTGGAATAATGTGCAAGTTTTACTAGTGTGTAAAAAAGCCCTTTGAACTGGAACAACGACCACGAAGTTTTCAAAACTAAATTTCTGTCAATGAAGTTTCAACGTCTAAAGCAGTAGCACTAAAACATTAATGGAAAACAAAATTACAGATGAAACATCTACCAGCAAAGCTGACACATGGAACTTTCTCCACACATGGAGCATTCTCTCCTTCATCCCTTTTCCTTTATCTTGTCTCTTTTCTTTCCCATAAATGAGGTTGTCCCACTTCACCACTTTTAGAAAACTTGCCACGTTCTCTAACCAATATTAACTTGAACTTGGGTTTTCCCTTCCAAAGTATGTTGAAAGGCAGGCACTATTCAATATGTTCTCACTAGGCATGAAATGACTTTTCCATTTGTCTTTGATGATGTGTTGCAAGTCGCTTATAACCATAATTCATACATTAGATGTTGTATTTCGTACATACTTGATGTCGTCTAAAAGTTCATGCTATGTGAACTCTCCCTTTTCTTAAAATCATTATCACTTTTTTCTCATCTTCTCAAATGTTGTTCCGATCTTCTCTCTCATGACCAACCTACCTTAAAAGAATTACCATCGGCACCGACCATTAGGTCAAGCATAATAGAACTCGGGCGGGCCATGCCCTAAACCGAATCTCTCTATTTGGCCAAAATTCCCATGCCACATAGCACACGTTAATTAGTTAAAATCCTCACTATCCAAAATAGGACGTGTGGCGACCAAATGGTTAATCGATTTTTGTGATAACTAGCGTAGGAGCACAAAACTCTATTATAAAAAAAAAATATATTCTTTCCTTTCTTGAGAAATTGGGCGGCACAAGAAGAAAAAGGTCACTCTTTGATTATTTTTCAAGGTTTTTACGTTCCACTAAGGGAGAACCCACGCACACATAAGGGAGGAAGCAAGGGAAAATGGTTCCATCTCCCATCATTTGCAGTGACCAGAATATCTCAAGTTTCGATATAGCCACTAGCTTGCATCGCTCGATCATTACAAGTTCCAACTCCTTCGCTGGTCACCACCATCGACCATCAGTCTCATGGAGGAGCACGCTTGTTCGATTCATCTAAAAGAAGCGATTACGTTCGATTCAGTTCATGATTTCAAGCGTTCTAAATTGATTCCAGTGGCGAATGCCGGCTTCAACAGCCTCTTCAATGCCATGACTCATCTCCTTTGTTTCCTCCATCTATTCAGGTTTTGATCATCGACACGTTCCAAAGCGTCTTTTAGTGATTTGTACGCCAACCGCGGCCTTAGTCCACTTGATTAACTAGGTAGCATCTCCTGTTTTGTTGTCACAAGTAAAAGGCCAAGAGTCCGATTCTCTTATTATGATGAAATTGATCATAGTTGAATTTTTTTTCTTTGACCTTGAACATCATGTACTGATTTAGGTTGAGTCTAGTTGTAGATTTTAATTCAAAATGGCTATGACATGTTCCACAACTGATTGACCATAATCCGTTCGATGAAATGTGTCTGAGACCTTGTTGTGAATTGATTCCAATAATCGTTCGATTTGAAAGCACATTCGTGATCTTCACTTGATATTGTTTGATTTGCTAATCTTCAAACATGATTACAAGTATATGCCATAGTTGACAAGAATGAAACCGACACTCTATTTGTTTTCTTAGTGGTTCATAGATCCTTAGGAGAATAGTGGTTGTTCGTGAGATGAGAAGGCTTAGTCACTGGCACACACATGATCATTGGTGATGATCAGAGTACGACCTATCAAACAGAATTGAGATGATAACCTTGAGCGTGAAATGCGATCACGCCAATTCAAATCATATTTGAGCTTCACAACACCATCAATATAAGTTTAGATGTCTTTTCACTTCCTTAATATGCAAAAAACATAGGGTTTAGGGTTTAGGGTTTAGGGTTTAGGGTTTAGGGTTTAGGGTTTAGGGTTTAGGGTTTAGGGTTTTAGGGTTTAGGGTTTAGGGTTTAGGGTTTAGGGTTTAGGGTTTTTGGGTTTAGGGTTTAGGGTTTAGGGTTTAGGGTTTAGGGTTTAGGGTTTAGGGTTTAGGGTTTAGGGTTTAGGGTTTAGGGTTTAGGGTTTAGGGTTTAGGGTTTAGGGTTTAGGGTTTAGGGTTTAGGGTTTAGGGTTTAGGGTTTAGGGTTTAGGGTTTAGGGTTTAGGGTTTAGGGTTTAGGGTTTAGGGTTTAGGGTTTAGGGTTTAGGGTTTAGGGTTTAGGGTTTAGGGTTTAGGGTTTAGGGTTTAGGGTTTAGGGTTTAGGGTTTAGGGTTTAGGGTTTAGGGTTTAGGGTTTAGGGTTTAGGGTTTAGGGTTTAGGGTTTAGGGTTTAGGGTTTAGGGTTTAGGGTTTAGGGTTTAGGGTTTAGGGTTTAGGGTTTAGGGTTTAGGGTTTAGGGTTTAGGGTTTAGGGTTTAGGGTTTAGGGTTTAGGGTTTAGGGTTTAGGGTTTAGGGTTTAGGGTTTAGGGTTTAGGGTTTAGGGTTTAGGGTTTAGGGTTTAGGGTTTAGGGTTTAGGGTTTAGGGTTTAGGGTTTAGGGTTTAGGGTTTAGGGTTTAGGGTTTAGGGTTTAGGGTTTAGGGTTTAGGGTTTAGGGTTTAGGGTTTAGGGTTTAGGGTTTAGGGTTTAGGGTTTAGGGTTTAGGGTTTAGGGTTTAGGGTTTAGGGTTTAGGGTTTAGGGTTTAGGGTTTAGGGTTTAGGGTTTAGGGTTTAGGGTTTAGGGTTTAGGGTTTAGGGTTTAGGGTTTAGGGTTTAGGGTTTAGGGTTTAGGGTTTAGGGTTTAGGGTTTAGGGTTTAGGGTTTAGGGTTTAGGGTTTAGGGTTTAGGGTTTAGGGTTTAGGGTTTAGGGTTTAGGGTTTAGGGTTTAGGGTTTAGGGTTTAGGGTTTAGGGTTTAGGGTTTAGGGTTTAGGGTTTAGGGTTTAGGGTTTAGGGTTTAGGGTTTAGGGTTTAGGGTTTAGGGTTTAGGGTTTAGGGTTTAGGGTTTAGGGTTTAGGGTTTAGGGTTTAGGGTTTAGGGTTTAGGGTTTAGGGTTTAGGGTTTAGGGTTTAGGGTTTAGGGTTTAGGGTTTAGGGTTTAGGGTTTAGGGTTTAGGGTTTAGGGTTTAGGGTTTAGGGTTTAGGGTTTAGGGTTTAGGGTTTAGGGTTTAGGGTTTAGGGTTTAGGGTTTAGGGTTTAGGGTTTAGGGTTTAGGGTTTAGGGTTTAGGGTTTAGGGTTTAGGGTTTAGGGTTTAGGGTTTAGGGTTTAGGGTTTAGGGTTTAGGGTTTAGGGTTTAGGGTTTAGGGTTTAGGGTTTAGGGTTTAGGGTTTAGGGTTTAGGGTTTAGGGTTTAGGGTTTAGGGTTTAGGGTTTAGGGTTTAGGGTTTAGGGTTTAGGGTTTAGGGTTTAGGGTTTAGGGTTTAGGGTTTAGGGTTTAGGGTTTAGGGTTTAGGGTTTAGGGTTTAGGGTTTAGGGTTTAGGGTTTAGGGTTTAGGGTTTAGGGTTTAGGGTTTAGGGTTTAGGGTTTAGGGTTTAGGGTTTAGGGTTTAGGGTTTAGGGTTTAGGGTTTAGGGTTTAGGGTTTAGGGTTTAGGGTTTAGGGTTTAGGGTTTAGGGTTTAGGGTTTAGGGTTTAGGGTTTAGGGTTTAGGGTTTAGGGTTTAGGGTTTAGGGTTTAGGGTTTAGGGTTTAGGGTTTAGGGTTTAGGGTTTAGGGTTTAGGGTTTAGGGTTTAGGGTTTAGGGTTTAGGGTTTAGGGTTTAGGGTTTAGGGTTTAGGGTTTAGGGTTTAGGGTTTAGGGTTTAGGGTTTAGGGTTTAGGGTTTAGGGTTTAGGGTTTAGGGTTTAGGGTTTAGGGTTTAGGGTTTAGGGTTTAGGGTTTAGGGTTTAGGGTTTAGGGTTTAGGGTTTAGGGTTTAGGGTTTAGGGTTTAGGGTTTAGGGTTTAGGGTTTAGGGTTTAGGGTTTAGGGTTTAGGGTTTAGGGTTTAGGGTTTAGGGTTTAGGGTTTAGGGTTTAGGGTTTAGGGTTTAGGGTTTAGGGTTTAGGGTTTAGGGTTTAGGGTTTAGGGTTTAGGGTTTAGGGTTTAGGGTTTAGGGTTTAGGGTTTAGGGTTTAGGGTTTAGGGTTTAGGGTTTAGGGTTTAGGGTTTAGGGTTTAGGGTTTAGGGTTTAGGGTTTAGGGTTTAGGGTTTAGGGTTTAGGGTTTAGGGTTTAGGGTTTAGGGTTTAGGGTTTAGGGTTTAGGGTTTAGGGTTTAGGGTTTAGGGTTTAGGGTTTAGGGTTTAGGGTTTAGGGTTTAGGGTTTAGGGTTTAGGGTTTAGGGTTTAGGGTTTAGGGTTTAGGGTTTAGGGTTTAGGGTTTAGGGTTTAGGGTTTAGGGTTTAGGGTTTAGGGTTTAGGGTTTAGGGTTTAGGGTTTAGGGTTTAGGGTTTAGGGTTTAGGGTTTAGGGTTTAGGGTTTAGGGTTTAGGGTTTAGGGTTTAGGGTTTAGGGTTTAGGGTTTAGGGTTTAGGGTTTAGGGTTTAGGGTTTAGGGTTTAGGGTTTAGGGTTTAGGGTTTAGGGTTTAGGGTTTAGGGTTTAGGGTTTAGGGTTTAGGGTTTAGGGTTTAGGGTTTAGGGTTTAGGGTTTAGGGTTTAGGGTTTAGGGTTTAGGGTTTAGGGTTTAGGGTTTAGGGTTTAGGGTTTAGGGTTTAGGGTTTAGGGTTTAGGGTTTAGGGTTTAGGGTTTAGGGTTTAGGGTTTAGGGTTTAGGGTTTAGGGTTTAGGGTTTAGGGTTTAGGGTTTAGGGTTTAGGGTTTAGGGTTTAGGGTTTAGGGTTTAGGGTTTAGGGTTTAGGGTTTAGGGTTTAGGGTTTAGGGTTTAGGGTTTAGGGTTTAGGGTTTAGGGTTTAGGGTTTAGGGTTTAGGGTTTAGGGTTTAGGGTTTAGGGTTTAGGGTTTAGGGTTTAGGGTTTAGGGTTTAGGGTTTAGGGTTTAGGGTTTAGGGTTTAGGGTTTAGGGTTTAGGGTTTAGGGTTTAGGGTTTAGGGTTTAGGGTTTAGGGTTTAGGGTTTAGGGTTTAGGGTTTAGGGTTTAGGGTTTAGGGTTTAGGGTTTAGGGTTTAGGGTTTAGGGTTTAGGGTTTAGGGTTTAGGGTTTAGGGTTTAGGGTTTAGGGTTTAGGGTTTAGGGTTTAGGGTTTAGGGTTTAGGGTTTAGGGTTTAGGGTTTAGGGTTTAGGGTTTAGGGTTTAGGGTTTAGGGTTTAGGGTTTAGGGTTTAGGGTTTAGGGTTTAGGGTTTAGGGTTTAGGGTTTAGGGTTTAGGGTTTAGGGTTTAGGGTTTAGGGTTTAGGGTTTAGGGTTTAGGGTTTAGGGTTTAGGGTTTAGGGTTTAGGGTTTAGGGTTTAGGGTTTAGGGTTTAGGGTTTAGGGTTTAGGGTTTAGGGTTTAGGGTTTAGGGTTTAGGGTTTAGGGTTTAGGGTTTAGGGTTTAGGGTTTAGGGTTTAGGGTTTAGGGTTTAGGGTTTAGGGTTTAGGGTTTAGGGTTTAGGGTTTAGGGTTTAGGGTTTAGGGTTTAGGGTTTAGGGTTTAGGGTTTAGGGTTTAGGGTTTAGGGTTTAGGGTTTAGGGTTTAGGGTTTAGGGTTTAGGGTTTAGGGTTTAGGGTTTAGGGTTTAGGGTTTAGGGTTTAGGGTTTAGGGTTTAGGGTTTAGGGTTTAGGGTTTAGGGTTTAGGGTTTAGGGTTTAGGGTTTAGGGTTTAGGGTTTAGGGTTTAGGGTTTAGGGTTTAGGGTTTAGGGTTTAGGGTTTAGGGTTTAGGGTTTAGGGTTTAGGGTTTAGGGTTTAGGGTTTAGGGTTTAGGGTTTAGGGTTTAGGGTTTAGGGTTTAGGGTTTAGGGTTTAGGGTTTAGGGTTTAGGGTTTAGGGTTTAGGGTTTAGGGTTTAGGGTTTAGGGTTTAGGGTTTAGGGTTTAGGGTTTAGGGTTTAGGGTTTAGGGTTTAGGGTTTAGGGTTTAGGGTTTAGGGTTTAGGGTTTAGGGTTTAGGGTTTAGGGTTTAGGGTTTAGGGTTTAGGGTTTAGGGTTTAGGGTTTAGGGTTTAGGGTTTAGGGTTTAGGGTTTAGGGTTTAGGGTTTAGGGTTTAGGGTTTAGGGTTTAGGGTTTAGGGTTTAGGGTTTAGGGTTTAGGGTTTAGGGTTTAGGGTTTAGGGTTTAGGGTTTAGGGTTTAGGGTTTAGGGTTTAGGGTTTAGGGTTTAGGGTTTAGGGTTTAGGGTTTAGGGTTTAGGGTTTAGGGTTTAGGGTTTAGGGTTTAGGGTTTAGGGTTTAGGGTTTAGGGTTTAGGGTTTAGGGTTTAGGGTTTAGGGTTTAGGGTTTAGGGTTTAGGGTTTAGGGTTTAGGGTTTAGGGTTTAGGGTTTAGGGTTTAGGGTTTAGGGTTTAGGGTTTAGGGTTTAGGGTTTAGGGTTTAGGGTTTAGGGTTTAGGGTTTAGGGTTTAGGGTTTAGGGTTTAGGGTTTAGGGTTTAGGGTTTAGGGTTTAGGGTTTAGGGTTTAGGGTTTAGGGTTTAGGGTTTAGGGTTTAGGGTTTAGGGTTTAGGGTTTAGGGTTTAGGGTTTAGGGTTTAGGGTTTAGGGTTTAGGGTTTAGGGTTTAGGGTTTAGGGTTTAGGGTTTAGGGTTTAGGGTTTAGGGTTTAGGGTTTAGGGTTTAGGGTTTAGGGTTTAGGGTTTAGGGTTTAGGGTTTAGGGTTTAGGGTTTAGGGTTTAGGGTTTAGGGTTTAGGGTTTAGGGTTTAGGGTTTAGGGTTTAGGGTTTAGGGTTTAGGGTTTAGGGTTTAGGGTTTAGGGTTTAGGGTTTAGGGTTTAGGGTTTAGGGTTTAGGGTTTAGGGTTTAGGGTTTAGGGTTTAGGGTTTAGGGTTTAGGGTTTAGGGTTTAGGGTTTAGGGTTTAGGGTTTAGGGTTTAGGGTTTAGGGTTTAGGGTTTAGGGTTTAGGGTTTAGGGTTTAGGGTTTAGGGTTTAGGGTTTAGGGTTTAGGGTTTAGGGTTTAGGGTTTAGGGTTTAGGGTTTAGGGTTTAGGGTTTAGGGTTTAGGGTTTAGGGTTTAGGGTTTAGGGTTTAGGGTTTAGGGTTTAGGGTTTAGGGTTTAGGGTTTAGGGTTTAGGGTTTAGGGTTTAGGGTTTAGGGTTTAGGGTTTAGGGTTTAGGGTTTAGGGTTTAGGGTTTAGGGTTTAGGGTTTAGGGTTTAGGGTT